>JAKRRZ010000853.1:0-15599 GCA_022627015.2 Podosphaera aphanis
TATCAAGTATACGGAAGCAAGATGTAGAATGAGGAAGTGTGTATCCAAGGAGATCCTCAAGGACGAAGCTGACACCTCAGGCCAATTAATGATCTTCATTTACTAATGAGGCCAGTAGGGATAAAATAAGCTAGTAGGGGCTATACCCCTGAAGCGAGGATTGGCCCCACACACAGACATAACCGTGGCCATAGAGTAAGAGCTACTGAAAATTTATACTATTTATAGTAACTTTTGCCGCTAAATTACATCTAGTGTTAGGCTAGTGCCAATTCTATATGATAAGCATTTGGTAGCATCTGAATACCGCCTGGCATCTAGCCGACGTACATGTACTTTCGAAGAGCTTTGTTAGAAAAGCTTCATCAGAAGTCTCATAACGCCTGTGATATCACCCGTAGCCAATCTATTAGTGTCTCATACTTAGTATCTAAAAATAATAATTTGGATTCTTTCACTTGGTGTCGCACGATCTTGGCTTGCTATTTGCGCCATCACTGTTTCTTGGTGTTGAAGAGTTTTGGCAAAAAATAAGCGGAGACACGCAGATGAATCCCTGCTCAGACATCAGACGCTAAATTTATTGCAGCTTAGCTCAAAAGACTTCCTGGGATAAGGCCAGCCATCGACCCCTGTATATAATCATCGACTTTTTATTGCTACACTAAATGTCGTGGGGAGTCAGCTCGTGCCGAGGTCGTTAGTCAGGTGTCGTCGCGCGGCTCGTCGTCGCCCATAAGGCAGATACGTATGTCAGTGAAATAAGATGCCGAATTCCATTACAAGTCGCGAGACCCCCTTCGCTACGTATACATACACGTATCTATTCCCCGCCGACCCTTGGTACATTGTGGACCCCGGAACGAGAATACACACAAATTTGTGTCTGGGATGTACATAAATCTATTGCAAGGGCGGAAATTTTAGCCCTGTACATAAGCGAGGTCGACGACTAAGACGCTACTCACTGGATCATGACCGTGTTTGGTCAATCGTGCATCTGATTGCTGACCAGCTAATACATTCAGGTAAATGAAGTCTGCACATTGCGCCATTGACAAGACTCAATTCAACTTCAGGATATGTTACAAGTGAATACATGTAATCATTTCGTCCTTGGATATAGGATTTTTTTACCAAGTTGTTGAGGTGCATCATTCGGCGCGTCTATTATTCGGGCCGCTCCCTCAAGTAACTCGGCAAATCGTATTACGAGCTAATTACTACACGCTAAAATTGAAAGAAAAGAGAAAGCTTTGATTGTTTGAAAAGAGCATGCAATATTACTGCTATGTGCTAATTAGAGAATGACTAACTCCATATGTCTACTTGTAATGATCATTAATTACATTTCAGTTTACAAATTCAAATCCGGTAAGAAAGGAAATTTTGAATAAGCTCAGACCCTTCCCTATCTTTCGCCACCTCTTCAAATTCAGTAGACATTTTTTGAATCGTGATTACTACGACCACAGCGTTGAAATTTTACAAATTGAATTGGGGTGGCAGTAGGTATGAATTCATTAAATTATGGGGGATCAGCTAATTACAGTATTACTCTGTGAAGACTCCTGGTTTTCTATCTGAACCGCCCCATGACCAAGAGTGACCACTAAGTCTTCCACCCCAGCAAACCTCTGATTCTGATCCAGTCGGATTCTTTTTCTTGAGCGATCTTTCTTGCCTGCCTCATCAAGTTGATATTCTAATCTTTTACTTTTTGATTCTGACGCTGCTACACGTGTTGGCTTCCTGAAGTGCCTTGCCGCATTTGCGGAGAAGCGCTCGGTTTAATTTAGACATATTTTCCAATTTCTCGACTGATTGCTGAGCTTTATATACATCCAAAGAGTTTCTGGGAGTCTTCAGCTCCAATTCGCACTCGTAAATTGTTTGTCGCGCCTTTTTGGGGGTGCATGGTTGTTGTTAAACCTGAGAAGACTGTAGTACCCGCTCAGGATTGAATGGAACAAGTCCAGTCGCTATCCAGCCAGCTCGAATTATCTTATCCGATAATCCTTCCTCCCTAGCTTCATGGTAAAACTTGATAAATTTTTCTTTCTTTACCGGTGCCGCATCATTCAGGGCAGAACGGTCCGAGATCTGATTTCGGTATTTGTACTTTAGAACAGAAATGGGAGCGACATCTAACGGCTGGAGGATATGAGAAGAGTGTGCCGGTAAGAACAGAAGACGAATCTTATTTTTTTTACACAGCTGCATGAATTCGAGGTCGGTATGGCTACCGTGACCGTCGAGGACCAGAAGTTTGGTTCTTTCGTTGGAACAAGCTGCGGGAATAAAAACAGTCTTCTACCATTCATCACCAATTACCTTTGATGTCCATCCATATTCAGAAGTAGTGTAGAGCCAATTCGGAACCGACTCGGTTGGAAGCCAAGTAGTTTGAAGGTTCCTTCCCTTGAAAATGACTAGGCATCTTAATTTTCGTCCATCGACCGATACAGCCTCGATCATTGACACCCATTCTCGGCTTTCAGGACTTTTTACATATACTTTTTTCATACTAGAGCTAGGAATGACTTGGGAATTATTACAAACCCCCAACGCGATTCCGGTCGCGTCCATATTCCAGATATCAGAGTGCTTAATGTTCAAGTCTTTACAAGTCTGGTTGAATTTATCTAGAAAGGCTTTTATGTCTTCAGGCTTGGCTGCATTAGACCTGCAAGCCTCTAGCTTTCTTCCAATAACAGAATGAACCCTTGAATTGCGGCGAAGGAAGCTGGAGATCCAGTCTTCGCCGAGTGGCTCATGGTCTCCATTTGCCCTAAGGATTTCACAGACCATTTCACGTGTTCTAGAATGGCTGGGCGGACTTCCTCGGGCATCCTCATTAAGAATCCATTCAGTAAGAAATTCCTCCTGATCAAAACTTAACGTCTAGCGATATTGTTGTGTTATCGCCTGGCTCCTTGACCCATTCAAACGAGACCCAAAAGTACTTCGAGGGACATTGTATGCCTTAGCAGTGTCACGGTTTGGGGTATAAAGGTTTAGAGCAACTATATACTCAATGGTAGTTAATTTTCTATCTAAAGAGAAAAGCTATGTGTAACAATACAAATTATATTTATATCAATACGCTCCGTATTCTAGAAGGTTCTAGCACACTACGTTGAAGAGTAGTCTAGTAGTTTCCATAGCGCTCTAATAGTGCACGGTCCAGAAGCCTTTCCAAGGGACTTAGCCTTATTTGGAAATATGTAATATCATGTGCCATGGACTACCGTGCGCACATTTACGTCATTCGTATGCCTAGGCTGAACAGCATAGGCTGCAGGCATACTATCGGCTAACCAGCTGTCACAAGCAGCAGCTTTTTGGGTAGTAAAAGTACCATCATTAAATGCTCGGATGGCAGATTGGATATCGAATTCAGAGGTTTTCAATTTGGATAAGTTTGTGAGGAGAAAATTGTGAATCGGGATGTGTCTACGATGTTTGAAGGGGTGGCGAAAGATAGGGGTCTGAGCTTAACAAAATGAATTTCAAGAAATAATTCAGATACAATCTAAGAATATAGTTACATGAAAAATTGATGGGATTCTTCGGTCTCTTTTGTCAAGAAAATTTTCGGGTTTTAAATTGACCCTGAAAAGAAATTGGGCGTTTTCTAATCAAGATTCCCTCAAAATATTAGTTTATCGTTAAGGGTTTTGGTGATAACTTCACCAAAATTCGAAATTTTTCGTAGGAATTTCCCATTCATTGATCTCGGGAGATTTGGAGATACTGGGATAATCCCAATCAGCAGAGGGAGGATTAATTTTCGTTGAAGCTGCCTCAAGTTTTTGTGAAGGATCAGATCCTTGAGGAAGATGCTTTTCCGGGGATGAAATTATGGCTTGTTTAATACTCTGTTGGAATTGTCTCACTGGAAATTGATCTGATTCGTAATAAGCTGTTCGTTTTTCTGGTTGTATGTTTGCAGGAAATCTATCTTTGTCGCGAGTAGGTTCTTGAGTCAAAGTCGATTGTGTAATAACTGGAGGATCCAACTCTATATTTATAGAGCCTTGAATACTTTTTCCAGGTTCAACTGATAACCGTTTGAAATTCTCAGCTAGGCCATCGCCCCAAGAATCATCTAAAGTTTTTGAAGAAGGCTTCACTGGAGTTTCGTTCCAACCGTCATTTGGACTTTGAGAACCTTGATGGTCTGATGAATCTGAATCATCTTCAAATTTTAGAAGATTCTCATCACCGTGGCCGTCGGCATCAAATCCTTCGGGAATGTAATTGGCTAGAAAATCCGGTATCTTTTGGTGCGTTTCTAGAAGAAATTTAACCAGATCTGGTGCCAAGTCCTCATCTTTTGAGGTAAAAAATGACATTGCCAGACCCTTGTTTCCAATTCGACCGGTTCTTCCTGAAAAAAATTAGAAGGTATAGCTTTCCAACGATCAGAACTTACCAATACGATGGCAATACTCCTCTATTCCACCATACATGGGAGATGGAAGATCAAAATTTATTACAGCCTTGACATTATATATATCCAGACCCCGAGATGATACACCAGTGGCGATCAAAATTGGAGTTTTTCCAGTGCGAAAAGCTCTGATTGAATCTTCACGCTCGCGTTGAGTTCGATCACTATGTATCGAAGTGCAAGGAAATGAAGAATTGAATAAAAAGTCATCTAATTCGTCGGCTGATCGTTTACTATTAACGAATATTATTGTTCGTGCTGGTGGCATGTTTAAGAGATATTTCTGTAGGACTTCACGCTTATTAAATGACTCGATATTGATGATTTCTTGTGTAATATTGGCGTGTGTGCTGCCGACACGACCAACTCGAATTTGAAGGTGATTCATAGCAAGATGTTCTTTTGCCAACTGACGGGCTATCCTTGGAAATGTAGCAGAGAACATCAGGTAATTGATATTGCCCTCTTCTTGATCTTTTACAAAGTTAGTGAAGCCAACTCTAGAATATATGAAGGATATTTCTCACCACCACCACTCATGATCGTTTTCATTTCTTGCTCCCAATCATTCCCGACTAACTCATCAGCCTCATCAATAACCATAAACTTCAGACGTTTAAATGTCAAAATTTGAGGGCGATTAATGAAATCAACTAGTCGGCCAGGAGTTCCTATGAGAACATCGCAACCTTTCTGAAGCTGTGTTATTTGATCCCTTATCGGACCACCGCCATATATCACGCATGGTCGAAGCATAGAACGATAACAAAAACGACGAGCTTCATCAAAAATCTGTGTAGCTAATTCCCTACTTGGAACGACAATGCAAACCAGTGGCTCTGAGCGGACTGGTAAGGTAACGCCAGGTTGATACTTTGCCGGATTTGGTCTCGGAGCACATAATTTCTTAGCTTTACCCATTAATTTTGAAAGAATGGGTATCAAAAATGCAGCTGTCTTTCCTGAGCCTGTGGAAAATTTTTTAGTAGATTGTAGACTTTGAAGTCGCGTGCTTACCTGTTTGAGCGCATGCAACAACATCGTAGCCCATGAACACCGCTGGGAGGCAGTACTGTTGAATAGGAGTTGGAATAGTGTAGCCAGCGAGTTCAACATTTCTCATCATAACAGGATGAAGTCCAGCATTTTTGAAAGAAGCAATAGGCAAAATTCTAGTCTCACCTAAAGTTTATGATCAGGATGTCTTTTAGTTTATGGAAAAGTGAGATTTAGATACATACCCTCTTGAACAACTTTTATGGTAGACAATCTGAACAATATCAGCATGAAATTGAGAGAAAGCACCAAGATAATTAACTTATTAAATTCGATACCCGATCTGACATGGAATTCTGAGCCAAAGAGCTGACGCTCAAGCTCTGGAAATTCAGGGCCAACATCACCGAATTCATCGTCCCAAGTATAGGTGGCAGCATTGCTGTTCCAATCACCTACAGGTATTCCCCCAACGGCATCAGGATAATGTGCAGCGACTTGATGAGTAGTAAGCATAGCATTTTTCAATTCTTCCAGCTCTTTGGCACTCTTTGAATATTTATTGTAGTCATAAGCTATTTTATCGGCCCAGCCATGATCTTGAGGATTAGTGGATAAACCGTCAGGCAAGTTTCCTACTTTAGCTTCATGTAAAGGACCAGTTGTACTTCCGTTATCCCGTACATCTGTCATTATGGACTGTTGTGACAAGAGCGAACGTCTTATCAAATTTTTATAGTTTAGTAACGTGAGGAGAAATTAATCGTTAGAAAGATGAAGGATGTTATCTACCAAGCCTTAGAAATAGTTGGAGATACTCAAGGGTTCCTAAGCTGCAATATTTGAAAATTAGCATAGACCTTTCGATATGTTATTACCTCCTAATTATTGAACCATAAGTTAAAAGTTTCTTGGGGAGCTAAAGTAGTCGATTGAAGGTTGACTTCCATAACACAATAAAAGCAAGATAAGAAGCTTGTCACTAACCAGGGCTTTAAAGTCTTTAGATATTGGACGTAAGAGTGTCAAGACGATTTCAACTTGTGCAAAACAAAATAGAACAAGAAAGAAAAATTTGATCACGGGTCCTTTTATCCTAAAATTCTCGCTTGAGAAGGTGTTACAGAGGAATCATTTCCCAGCAAAATAGTTATCTTGTCCCAAAATAGGTGTAAATTTTGTACGCTTCTTTTGTTTGTTACAATAGGGAGGTATCCGTTATGAATACTAAATTTAGACATTCAAATACTTTCCACTATAGAAGCCCTTTCATTGGTCATATCTCTTATTAAATTTTCAGTGAATAAAATTTGGCAAGGCAGAAAAATTAGACTGGACATTTACAAAAAAGAAGCAACAGAAATCTTTATCTTGAAAAAAAATCAACTTGAAATGCATCGCAGAGAAACAGACCTAGATCAACGCGAGCGACTAGCCTTGAGAGGTAGAAGAAAAGGTTATAATCTTGGAAATTTCAATTTAAGAGCTGTTTCGGTCAAGGAAAAAAGCCAATCCAGCACGACAGACAAGAAGACTTCTTCCACAGCCCTTGATAAATATTTTTTGCCTAGATTATGTAGAAGATAGAAATGGAGAAATTTTATTTTCTCGCGATCATACCTTGGATTATTTCCCTCATTGCTATCTCAAAATTATTGGGTGTAGATAAGCCAGCCTATCTAAATCTAGAAAGTTTCTTAATTATTTTTATATATGCAACTCCACTTTTTTCAAGTCGGAGTCAAATATGATCTCCTTCTAGGGGAGCGTTTATTCGGATTAGGTGTCCAAATAGTTGAAGCTAAAGTTCCTTCATGGAACCGTGCTAATGTCATGAGACTATAGCTGCAGTCTGACATAAAATTAATCAATAGCCATAAGCTGGCAGCTTTGAGCCAAATATTTCGGCGGTTTAAATCGAATATGCCAGGAAAGCAGTAGTGAATATAATGACACAGATAATAAAAATGTACTGAAAAAATTTTGTGGAAAAAATATAGCCATGAAACTTGTTTAATCATGGTTGGCCCATTGTGGAGAGAAATTTTAAGGATGAATGTGGCTCATTAGATTCCATCATGTTCCCATCCCACGAATGCCTTTCATCGGAGGGAGCGCAAAATCTGGATTTCCGTTGAAAAGCATATCTTTCTTTTGTTGAGCAGGGTTCCGTTGTGGTATCATTTGCCGTGGCCCAGTGTACCCCCCTCCGTCATTCCACCTTGGATTTATGCCTCGTTGCGAGACAGAGGTAAAATTTGAAATATCAGAGTCTGCAGGTGAGCGAGGCCCGGTACCAACTTCGTCATAATATGCATCGGAAGTGAGGCCAAATCTTGTTTCAATTCCGACAATGGGCTTTGTAGGCCGAGGAGCCAGAGGAGCAGGGGTAATAGTTTGTCTGATTGGGTGATAATCGGAAACTGGAGAATAATTATCTCTTGTAGGGATCCGCCCGTATCCATTAGCTGCTGATTTTGGCATAACATCGGGAGCCTTAATAGACGAATTAGATGTTGGAGGTGATCTATTTGTTTCCCAAGGTGATTGCGGAGAATCGAGAGGACTAGTAGATTTTAGTCAGATATCATTTACAACTAGAATATGACACCTACTTCTCAATATTGTAATTACTACTTTCGCTTAAAACAGTTGCTTCCTGAGGTAACTTTTGAAATTGTAAGCCAGTGACTCCGGGGAAATCACCTTCATTGAGTCGTTGTTTCTCGGGTAGATCAGATTCCGCATATGAGCCTGGAAGAGCATCTGATTTTTCGTTGATTTTATGTTCATCAGTCAACCCGCCAAAATCTATCATGGGTGGTGATTCTGCCCTGGGAAGAGATTGGTCTGAGATGTTTGGATTATATGTGGAATATTCTGTCGGTGAAGTAGGACTGTAGACATCATAACTAGGTTGAGCCGCCGATGGCTGGGACATTTCATCATAAAGCTTCGTTAATTGGGCTCCATATCCCGAAGAATCTATGTCTCCACCTTGCATTCTTTCTGTCATTGCAACCCCTCTAAGAGGCCCTTGGTAGTTACCTCTGGATGCTTGAAAATCACCCCTGGTTGGCTCAAACCCTCCACGTCCTGGTAAGAATCCTCCACGTCCTGGTACGAAGCCTCCGCGTCCTGGCGCAGAGCCTCCACGACCTGGTACAAGACCCCCACGTCCTGGCGCAAACCCACCACGTCCTGGCGCAAAGCCTCCACGTCCTGGCGCAAAGCCTCCACCACGTCCTGGTGCAAACCCTCCACGACCTGGTGCAAACCCTCCACGACCTGGTGCAAACCCTCCACGACCTGGTGCAAACCCTCCACGTCCTGGTACAAAGCCTCCGCGTCCTGGTACGAAACCTCCACGTCCTGGTGCGAAATCTCCATGTCCTGGTGCAAAGCCTCCGGGCACTGGCATGATATTACCACGTCCTGGTCCGGGAAATCCTTCTTGGGGCATCCCTTGAGCGCTTGGGGAAGAAACATTAGCCCTAGAATCTAAAAACTGTCTGGTCACAGAATTCTCAGTAGATCTTTGACTATTGTTTACATTTTGACTAAGAGGCAATGCAGGTGACAAATTATTGGCTTGATTTCTGAAGGGAAAGTCATCCATCCTTTGCGGTGAGGTGTTTATATCATTCACAGCGGTCACTTGTCCTTTAACCGAACCTTGGGTGTTTGTCCGACGGGTCAAGGGGATTCTTTCATCGCTGGTAGTCTCTATATTATTGACTTTCTTTGATGAGTCGAAGGTTGCAAAGGCTGGCTTTCCCTCACTTAATCCACCAGTAGCTAGGGCTCCCGTAGCCATAGGTACTAGAGTTGAACGAGGCCCCTGTCTGTTATAAAAATTTGCACCATTCATTTCAGCATTTTCAGCTATGCGTTTTTTCCGAGCTTTTCTGCTCACCAGAGTCCGGCGCATAGCACAAGATATAATTCCACTCGCAGCTATAAGAACAGTCGCACCTAGTACCAGGTATGATCCCCATTCCATGTGTGGAACAAAAAGTAGAACATCGATCAGAAAAGACAGGAGGGAGGCTATGAATGTGAGTATGCTTAGGATAAATATTCCAAGAAGATATCTAGGCGAATGCGAGGGAGTGTGGAAATGTGCCGAAGCAGCAAGAATCAACATGGTAAGGACTAGAAATGCAGCAATAGGATGGACGATAAGGATGGTTGAAAGCGTAGCCCTTGTGGAGGAAGGGAGATTAAAAGTTGAAGACTGAGCATCGTTGAATAACTTGGCTATAATAGTATCGTGTATCAGCAACTTTATGGCCTTACTCTTAAAATTCCTTATATTGAAGGAATAGACTTACATGTATCATAACCAAGTTCAATTGGGCTGCAGCTATCAGCCTTACAAAATCCAAACACGCCAAAATCTACTCCAGCAAATGAGGCAAGTGGAATTATCCTAACAATGGGAGTCGAAATGATGGACAAGACAAGAAGACCAAAAGCTCCAAGAAGCAAAATTGTCAGAGGAGTGGCAGGTCTCAACATATTGGAAATTAATTTTTTGCTGAAAAGAATGACTGTTGCCGAAGTCCTCAGGACGAGGCCAAAAATGAGTTAAAGGAAAGACTGAGAATGGGGGCTCGATGAGAAAAACCTGCTTCTGACTGCATTGAGTCCCTTACATTGGTGAAGAGAATGACAATGTCTGGACCAGTGTGGTGGTAGGTCTTCTATTTTTCGAACGGAATGGACTGGCGCTTGTTTAGCAATGTGCACGGAACAGAAATCTGAAATGGGGTTCAGTATGGTCGATACAGGCGCTGATAGACCGAACTACATGTACCTAGGTCTAATTCTTATCCAGGTGGGCGAAGCCAATTATCGACTCAGGCAGGGGCTAAGATTTGAATGAGAACAAGCTTTATCATTGGGCCCCCAACAGCACAAGACAAGAACTCACGAGTCAGTCGTGCCGCAAGAATGTTCCTCAAATTAAGTCGCGATTCTTCAACCTGCAAGTCTTCTTTTCATAAAATGAACGTTGATAATCCCAGTTTTTATTATATTAATTATCATCCACGATGAAAATTTCCGTCTACAGGGGAGTGAGATAAGATAGATAACTATGGTCGCCCATTCTCGCCCAACATGCACAACTTCAAAATATTTTCCAATTAATGCTTTTCTCACTGGACTAATTTAGGACATCCGATGCCATGTCCACACGTCTAAAAGGTCTAAGGACAATAAGTTATTCTCAGAACTGTAGATTCTCTTCGATTCGCTTGTATAGTCAAAATGCTACGTGCTTGAGCTCAGGATGTACAGTTCGCCGTCGTCTTTCACATCCACGAGCTTCAACAGCCAAGGCTCACCATCCACTTCGATTTCTAACTCAAAGATATCAGCCTTTTACTCCACCTTCGCCTGAATCTTTAGGACATCCAGTCCCTGCTAGAGAATATAGAAATATTCGAAGATGGGTGCGAAGACTTTTTTCCATCTCTGCGGTACTCGTAACAATCTACCTGATCGATGTCAACCTTTACGCATCTTCTATATTACGATCTGTTCGCACATTTGGGACTGGAATTGTGGTAGCTATCGATTATAAACTAAATTTTCAACCAGATCCATGGTTTGGCGGAAGTATAGCTGATTTACACTTTCGAAGCGCGGAGCGAATGTTCAAGCTTCTACATCAGAATGGTGGGTTATACTTAAAAATTGGTCAGGCGATCGCAATGCAGAGCGCTATCCTACCGCCAGAATTTCAGAAGATGTTTTCAAGGATGTTCGACGATGCACCCCAAAACGAGTGGAAAGATGTAGAAAAAGTCATCCGCGAAGATTTCGGTAAAAGTCCCGAGGAAGTCTTCGGTATCAGCTTCAATAAAGTTTCTGATAAAGGTGTCATGGAAAAAACAGCTAGAGCATCCGCTTCTGTAGCACAGGTTCATTGGGCACGTCTCCCAGATGGGAGGGAGGTGGCCATCAAGGTTCAAAAAAGAGAAATTGCCGATCAAGTGGGATGGGATCTTTGGGCATTCAAGTGAGAATGTCTTCTTACTGAATGAGATAACTTGAATAAGTGCTAAACAACCTGTTAGGGTTGTAACAAAAGTCTATTCCTATTGGTTCGATCTCCCGTTGGACAAATTAGTGCCTTACATCTCTGAGCGCCTCGAGCTAGAGACTGATTTCATAAACGAAGCAGAAAATGCCAGAAAAATGTCAGAACTAGTTGCCAGTGAGCCACGTCTCCGAGGTCGGGTCTACATTCCGAAAGTATACTCTGACTTGTCTTCCAAACGTGTTATGACCACTGAATGGATTGAGGGCGTAAGGTTCTGGGATAAAGAAGGTATTACGTCTCCTTGGCAAAGTGAATCCAGTGGTTCTCCAGGGGCCAAAGGAACTCCTCTGCTTCAACCCCAGGGCTCTCTTAGTAAAGATCATGATGGTGACTTCCTAAAACCAGATCGTGATGGTTGGAAGGGACAAGATAAAAAAGGAGGTCTTGGCCTTTCTAAGAAGGATGTAATGACAATAATGATAGACCTCTTCTCCGCTCAAATGTTCCTCTGGGGCGTTGTTCATTGCGATCCTCATCCTGGAAATATTTTCATTCGTCGGCAACCTAACGGGAAACCTGAGCTCGTATTGATTGACCATGGACTCTACGTAACGATGAGTGGCAAATTACGGTATGATTACTGTCGCTTCTGGGAAGCTATTATGACCTTCGATAATAAAACGCTTAACGAAATAACTAAATCCTGGGGGGTTCACGCGCCTGACCTCTTGGCGAGTGCAACGCTGATGCGACCTTACGAAGGCGGCGATAGCAGTACTAAGGCGCGTATCACAAACGAGTTGAAAGGAAAAACGGCTGCTGAAAGGCATTATGAGATGCAGGAACGTATGCGGCAAGGTATTCGTGAGGTACTTGGCGATCTCGATTCTTTTCCACGTGAACTCCTCTTTATTGGACGAAACATGCGTATTGTACAAGGCAATAATCAGTTCCTCGGAAGCCCTGTCAATCGAATCAAACTGACGGGGCTCTGGGCTTCTCGTAGTCTTGTTGAGAGAAGAGACCTTTCACGTCGTGAGCAATTCCACAATGTGTGGCAGCACTTATTGTTTCGCTTTACGCTATTTGGCAGTGACGTGGCTTTCTTTCTAAGTAAATTACGGCAAGTATTTGGTTTTGGAGACGGGTTCGAAGATGATATTGAAAAACAAATGAGGTTCATCGCAAAGGATCAATTTGGTGTGGAATTGCGGCATTCGGTCTTTGAGGGCTAAATTTTTCTCCTTAGCAAAAGATACTTTTGTATAGATTTTGCAGCCTCGCCAGGAATTCCTGGATCAGGATTTTTTTGGTTATGGCTCCATTATCTTTGCCACTACTAGAAATTGTTTGTCTTACTTCGCTCGTACAGAAGTAATCGAGTTATTCAGTCTGTCACTCTTAGGTCGACGTTAATCTACTATTACTTCGCAGTATTGGGCTGCGTGGGCTCTTAATAATCTTTCAGAAACCCCTCACGTCTAATCGTGGTGTTGTTTCAAATTTAGCATATTATTTGCCCTCTACTGGACTCACAGCTGCAATATATAGGCAGCCATATCATATCTTCCTGCTCGACTCCATAATACCAAGAATATATTTAGACAAATACCTTTTGCATGATGAATTAATTTTGACGTCTATTCCCTTTCATGTCAAAGAATATTCTACACTCAATTTCAATAGGTTAGCCACAGGGTAGTGTTTTAATAGAGTGACTGGGAGTGATATGTGCCGGACAGATATTTAGAATATGTCGATGCTTCTTGATTGCAGAAGGAAAAGAACTTTTAACCGAACAATCTGCACGCCGTGCGTGTGGAAGATGAATGATGCCGGGCTATCTTCAATGAACCCACGTAAATGTTACTACTCCGAGGCCTTCTCGAAGTAAAATGCTGGTAAGATATTTGTACATGGCTCATTTATAAAAAAGAAGAGCGCATAACTATTCTCAGCCCGTTTTACCTCAAAGAAATGTTTGGCGAAGAAATAAAGATGTGTTGGTAGGTATCATGCGCATCTGCTCTCCAAAATACAAGAGCGGTATACACCAGTGACCCTGGTTTATAACACTTTTACGAGTTAGAGAGAGATACATATACATGTGCCGCAATAATATAAGGAGATGCAAAAGTAGAACTTCTTATTCGTACTAATGCCAACTAAATAGAAACCAATGCTTCTCCACCTGGGCATCTTTTGTGTTGCTAGATTTTCACTCGTTTCTTCTTCATGTACTCTGTTCCTGATGACAGAATGGGAGAAATCACTTTCCCATTCCTCCTTGTCTTACCACACTGAAACATTCTCTAGACCCTGCATGAAGACCCTTAAAGGCCGTGCATAAGTTTTCGCTTATACATGTACATGTATCCATTAATTATTCGGTTAGTCACAGCCCCACCTCACCCAATCGCTTTGCTATTAGGTGAGGTGGGGCTGTGACTAACCGAATAATTTGAGTTTAAAGTGCCGATCTGGCTCTGAACGGGGCCTCAGGGATACTTTGTACAGCCCCTGCGACTAATAAGGTTTCTGGTGAATCAGAAGAAAAATACGGAAATTCTTATTGCCCATCTACTTCAGCGTGGGCGAATTTGAGATTCACCTTTGAAGAGCCAGGATTAGATACGGAAAAGATCATCCTAATTGCGGGGCTTACTACAGTTGAACCTGTCTAAATGCAAGGCCTCAGTAGTCCAAAATTTTTGCACTTACAAGGCTACTTGCAGTTACATGATTGAGTATTTAACATTACATTAGTTTCGATTCCTGAAGGCGCTAGTACAAAGGTGTAGTGGTGTCACTTCTTTTTCTGGAAGCGCCTTCAGCCCTCAACTGTTGAAGCACGCGTTTGGAGCATGAGTCCTGCTTGAGCCCTTGGCAATAAGACCTATACGTGCAATAAGTCCCGGGTATATAGAGGTACACTGTCCGCGCAGTGGCACACGATTCCATCTGAGTCCCAGTAAGTCCCGTAGTTGGCAGTGGGTATAATGTGGTAGTGTTCGCCCGGTGTTCTCACTTGAGGTAGGGGTGTAGTTACATGATTGAGTATTTAAGATTACATTAGCCTTGACACCTGAAGTCGCATGTACAATAGTGTAGTGGTATCACTTCTCTTTCTCTTGCGTACTGAAATTCAATAATGTGGTTGCCTTGCAAGTGGGAAAGTTTTTGACTACTGAGGCCTTGCATTTAGACAGGTTCAACAGTATTACTAAGGGGTTTCAATTGGAAAATACATACTGTATTTTCGACCTTATTCCACACACCCAATTTGGAAAGATCAGCGCCTCGATTGTGTACAACTCCTGCGAGATGGAGCCGGTGATAATGCGATAACGCTGAAAGCATGAACAACCGGCATTTACGTTAAGAAGATCTGGTATATCTTGAGAAGAAATTTTGACAATTGTCTGTGTATTCGAAAATGAAATCAGCCAATTAGCTGCGTTTTCGAGGGAATGTGTTTGGTTTAAGGTCGAAAATACAGATGTGAATTGTCTAATTGAAACCCCTTACTATCTCCCGCAAGCATAGTTTGAAAACTGTAAATTTTCAAACTTCAAAAGATGGATATAGTCAGGCTATGTTGCAGAGGCTTGCAGAAAAAGCATTTATGCAGCTAGGAGAAAGTGTTGTATGCTGCTGACTGCTGATGGCCATATAATATTCACAAGACTTTGAGTTTTTAGTGGGTGTCTAGTAGGCTATTTGACGCCCTACGCCACAGCTCTCCTCGCCTGACCTCGCCACAAATGAGGCATTTAACGCACAAACAGCCGAGGTTTTGTGAATATCAACTACCTATCAACAAACAAAAACATACGGGACTTTTGCTCATCTTTGTTTTTCTGCAATCCAGCACGACAAATCCATCTTTTTAGATAAGAGAGTTAAAGTTTTCAAACTATGCTTGCGGGAGAAAGTAATGAGCAGGAAACAGCAAAAAGCATAACACTTGTCACGGTTTGACCGATTGTCGAGCTTAGGCGAGTTGTTGCCTAAGCGTTTATACGAAAGGGGGCTTAGCCGAATGACGTCTGCAACCTATTGATAGATCTGACATCATCAGTCGCTAGCGATGAA
>JAKRRZ010000854.1:0-15588 GCA_022627015.2 Podosphaera aphanis
TTGTCCTTTCTTTTATGTTCGGGTCCCCTTTTGGGCCTTTTAGGTTGGAATCTTTTTGGGGACCAGGGAGTTCTAGTTGATACAGGCGTTTCGTAGAGGGTGCTTTTATGCGAGTGTACATATTCTAGAGGTGCGAACGAGTTGGGCATACCCTCGAGTACGACCCCCGCCGGCTCCACCGGTCCCGAATCAATTGGACGAAGGGCTCTGCCCGGGACCTAAATATAGAAACAAACAAACAAACAGTAGAACATTAGGGTCTGGACCTTAAGATACAGGGCTACTGGGGTATTGAAAATAATCCTGCCAACAACTAGCGTACATCCACAGGTATCAAATATGTGTATCAATTGACACGAATTAATTGCAGGATTATTTTCAATATATTAGTGGCACTGTACATCTACAGGGCCACCGGAGTAATGAAAATAATTCTACGAGAAATTCGTGCATATCCACAGGCGCCATATATACTGAGTATGTGAACATCAATTTCTTGCAAGCTTATTTTAAATACCCCAGTAGCCCTGTACATTTATCCACTCTTTCTAACTGAGCAGGCACCTCAACCGCCAAGTACCCTTATCTACTTGGGGCGTTATTCAGTCATATAGTTGAATTTATTCTGAGATGCCACCTTTGATAAGGTCCAACTCATGTGTAGATCTTGACTTCGCTCTTCGTCGTAAATTTAACAGGAACAAGTTCAGGTACGCAAAATCTCCGGTAACTCAGCAGTACTCATGACAAGTCAATCTATTTTAGGCCCCTTCAGCGAGAGGTCATCGAATGTGCCTTGGCTGGTCATGATATCTTTCTTCGTGCTGCTACGGGTTTTGGCAAGAGCTTATGTTTTCAGCTTCCTGCAGTAGTTGAACATGGAAGTACGAAAACACCACATTTTGCTCTTCTAATTTCATCTTGTATGGCCCAAGATTAAAGCTGTGTAGTTACTATTGTCATCTCACCACTACTTTCGTTGATGGCATGTTTTTTATTCTCATGCGAACTTGATATTTAATGACATTCTACAGACTGATCAAGTAAATGCACTTCGCAGCTCGAATATTCAAGCCGGTACGATCAACAGTACAACCAGCTACGAGGAGAGACAAAGCTTGCTTCGAGACCTCGAAACTGGTCACCCTCTTACCAGACTTCTTTACGTTACGCCAGAGCAATGTGCAACAGAAACATTTCGTAAACATCTCTCTATTGTCCACAGGCAGCATGAACTAGCCAGAATAGCCGTCGACGAGGCACATTGCATATCAGAGTGGGGCCATGATTTTCGACCATCTTACAAGGAAATAAAATGGTTTCGTGCGAAGTTTCCCGACGTGCCCATTATGTGTCTGACGGCTACTGCGATAGAACAAGTTCGAACAGATGTAATCAATATTCTAGGACTCAATCCTACGAACTTAAGGATATTCACCATGACAACAGCTCGAAAAAATCTTCACTATGAAGTAAGATTCAAAAATGATGAAGAGGACCACTACTACGACTTTCTTGGATGGATCAAGACGGTTCACAGACGTCGTGCTGAGAATTCTGAGCGCCGTGCCGAACTCGAACGACGTGGTGAAAGATTAGATAATGTGTCTGGCATAATATACACAATATTTCGGCAAGATTGTGAAAAATTAGCCACACGCTTGTGTGCTAATGGCATCGGAGCAAAGCCATATCATGCTGGCCTCCGCAACGATGAAAAAAAAGAGACTTTAGAGTCCTGGGTCAATAATAGAAAAGGGTATGACGTAATTGTGGCTACCACTGCGTTTGGCATGGGGATTGACAAAAAAGATGTAAGATTTGTTGTGCACTGGCAGCTCCCAAAATCATTTGAGGGCTACTACCAAGAAGCTGGCCGTGCTGGCAGGGACAGCAAAGCTAGCTTGTGCATCATGTACTACAGCCGGGAGGATAGAGATCGGGCTTTTAATCGAATGAATAGGGACAGTAAAGACGGATCTCACATGATTGCCAGAAACAAGAGCCTCCAGGCTCTTGTAAATTATTGTGAAAATACCGACACCTGTCGTCATCACATGATTACAAAATATTTTGGCGAGAATGATGAGCCAGAATGTGATTATGCCTGCGATTGGCATAAGAATGCAGAGACGCTAAAAAAAGCAAAGGAAAGCAGCCTGCGAAGTGAAGCTTGGATGGGTACTCAGAATAACTTGGGTCGGTATAGAGATTCGTCTCCACTTTATGGATAGTAAACCAGAATGTCGTTATCCTGCGAAGCCTTTGTATCTAATATAGTAATAACTGGGGCTTAGACTAATTAGCTGATGGCTAGGCCTAATTTCTAGGTGGGTCAAAAAACCAGCTAAATCTGGTAAGGAATAATCTCTGGAGCCCTTCCGGAAATTTATGGGTAAGCTCTCGTCAACAGACTTCAATTCGACAAGTCGGAGTATTACAATTCCACCCACTTTTCCAGTCACCATCGGCCTCTTCTCGTAAACTTATCCTTAAATCGCAATTAATATTATATATTATCTAAAAACTCTAGAATGCTATTTCAGCTCTCAATCGCAACATATTTTCGTCACAAAGAACGACAGCAATGGTTTAAGACGTACCAGAAGCCCGGCGGTTCAAGAAAGTTAGAGTCACATAAAAGAGACACAAAACCATTAAAATTCCCATTGAATGATCAGGAACTATACCTTTTCATCTGGATGATATGTCTATACCGTTTAAAGTAAGTCCCTTTCCATATTCAAGTGCAAAGACTAGCTACACTGGTATGTAACGACGGAACAAAGGCAACATTTTTCAGAGTAAGAGGTCTTCCACAAGGATATTTTCTCGTTTGAAGATATATAATAACTTTTCCATACCCTTGTATTTTAATCTGTGTCTCCTGCCCACAGGACTTCATCTGAATTGACGGCGGAATGAAATTCAAGAAACCTTGAGCGATTGTTACAAACGTGCACTGTTGCACCCGAGTCAAGGATTCAGCTCTGTTCTAGGTCGTAGACGGGTTTTATAGTTGATCCGGATACTTGAAAGGTCGATTCAACTGTATTAAAAGCACTCATTTTTCCCGTAGAGGCCATCGCAACAATAGGTGGTGTAGTGGGTCGTTGATCACCTGTAGAGTCTTGAGAATATGAATTGTTCTTTTCTTTGGGTGGCTTGTAATCTCTTCTCCATATGTTGACCAGGCTTCTAAATTCTTCGTCATTTCTTAACCTTTCTCCAACGTTCTTCATCTTGATAGGGTCCAATTTTTGATTTCAGTGCTTTGCTGCTTCAGGTATGAGGTAAGCACAATATCTCATGGTTCTTCCAAAGATATGCTTAGAGCCGCAAGGACACTTTCTCTCGGATTTTGGCAAATCAATTTGCGAATTTTTTTGTTCACCACTTTCAGTCATACTCTGAAGCACTGGAAATGCACCATGCTGAGACTGACTTTTGAGCAGATTCGCAGAATTACGGCGGTAATTACGAAATATTATGAGGAGTTCCGGAAAAATTGTTTTCTCACCCATGGAGAGCTTTAACGTCCAACTAGCTGAAAATTGAGTATCCAATGTATTTACGGAGTTTAGGAATTTGTAGACTGGCTTCAATCCTGCAATATCCGAAGATTTTATTGTCACTATCTTATTGTATGTCACTTCTCATTGGTGTAGCCATTGGTCAACATCGACACCTTTGAACCAGCTGGTATGCAGACTTTGCCATTCTAATCCGATTTCTAGATTGCAAATCTCGTCGGTAGGCGAAAACTGAGCGGCCAAGTTCTTCAATATCTGATGAACAGTGTCGCAGTCGTATGTGAAGGTGAAATTAGATGTATGAATCGACTCCTGAATTTTAATCCTTAGATCAACAAGGGCTTCGCATTGTCTTTCATATTTATTCGTTTTCCTCAAATACTCCCCCTTTAAAAAACTGTACTCTTCTTTCTCATCAGGCGTTAATTCAGATAGCCTGGTAGTTGTTGCACCGCTTACTGGTACTCTGACATCTGTTGGAGACGGTCTTTTAAGTTCCTCTAGTACTGATATTTCTGAATCACTATTCGGATTGACATATTTCCAAACGTCGTGCTTCTTCGCTGAAGTCTTGATCAACTCGATCCAAGTGTCCCATTCTGCTTTGGTGTGAAGGACAACCACTTGTTTGTTGACTGAAGTCATTTTCAGTTGAGTCGAGTTAAGTTATTTATTTTTTTGTTTTGAAACCGATGAGATGTGAGATCTTGAACTATCGGGCGTGAGGTTTTCAATTCGCAAGAGCAAACCGGGCTCATAACTGTTTGATAATTCTGGGTATGAGATCTTTCGGTGTTCTCTTGTTCTATTTACTCTACTATTTACTAACCCTTCTACGCGTTATAAACTATCGCGATTTAAAGTGGGTACACTAATTGCACCTCTGTTACAACACAATATTCCACTGTTTCTAACAATTAGGCACCCTGCACAAGGGTGGCAGAATTGTGTGTGTGACTCCTGAATGCCGAGACAAAATCAGCTCATGGCCAACTCCCACAAGCGCAACTGAGATCCGTGCATTTCTTGGTGCCGTCAACATGACCCGTAGATGGGTGAAAAATTTCGCCGAGATCAAGTTTCCGCTGTCAAGACTCACTGGAAATGTGAAGTGGAGCTGGGGAGAGCCTGAACAGGTATCGTTCCAACTGTTGCAAGAAAAATGTACCAAAGCAATTGAAATGCATGGATGGGACTTCCGAAAGCGAACAATTTTATACTCAGATGCGAGTAAAAATGGGGCTGGCTGTGTTATCACATAGTTCTGGCAAATCAACGGCAAACCTATAGAAGTCCCGATTCTATATGATGCATTTACCTTTACGAAAACTCAGAAAAATTATGGAACATACAAGAGGAAACTATGTGCTATTGTTGAATTTTGTAGAAAATACAACTATATGTTCCGATCTCCTTTAAAGGGCACAGTATTTACAGATCATCAACCTCTTGTTTACTTTCTGAAGTCATCATGTCTCGATAGAATTTATGCTAGGTGGGCTAGCGAATTAAGACTTCTCAATATTGACATTGTATGGATACCTGGAAAGAAGAACGAGGTTGCAGACGTCCTATCCAGAACCATTTTTACAGCTAATAATGCAGTCCCAGAATTGAAAAATTTTGGTGTCATGGCAAATGAAGACGAAAGTGTCAAGTGGATTTGGAAGGACGGAATTGATGGTTATAAAGAACTGCTCAAATCAATTGGCGAACCAATTCGAGAAAGGGATTTGAATTCCGTGTTCGGTGTTAATACAACAGAGAATATTTTAAACTCAAGGATAACAGAAATTGCAGTCAGTAAAAAGAAGCCTAGGGAAAACCCTGAAATAATCCAGCAGGTGTATAGGAATTCCGCGGGGGCTTCACCTATGTGGGGGAGTAGTCTCATATCCTTGGGTGCGGCAAGCCAGAAAATTTCCTTGATAAGCTTAAGTAGTGATGGAATGAGGTGGTTTGAAAAGTCTGAGACTCTCGCTCCAAATCCAAAATACTGCAACTCTGCACGGTATAAGGACGTATCTATTTATATTACAAGGGGCGTCTACACTTGAGGATGTGAGACAAAAGTACAAATATTTTCATTTCTTAAAAAAGTGAAGGGGTTCTCTGTTCAGGGAGATGAAAAACTCTCTTTGTCAATAAACAGGGGATTTCTAAGCGATGCATAATTGAGAGTGAGGTGGCACCAGTTTTACTGCAGGCTCATGATCATGGGGGTCATTTTACATCATCAATCACAATCCGGAAGCTCTCCAAGTACTTCTGGCCATATATGGCAAAAGATGTCCGCGATTATATTGCAGGATACTTGGTGTGCGCAAAGCATAGTACTGCTGTGCGGTCTCAAATACTTTCTAAAGTGTCAGTCAGCGCCCCAATGGAGTTATTAGGAATTGACTTTGTGGGCCTGTTCCCAAAGTTTCCAGGTGTCGAGGTCTTCTTCATCCTCGTTGTAATTGATTACTTCTCTCGCTATATCCGGACAAGAGCTACGAAATCCGAAAATTCAGACGCAGTTGTATGTGTCCTCGAAGAAGTTTTCACTGAGCATGGAGTTCCAGTGGGAATCTATGCAGATCTAGGGTCATATTTTGGAAAGGCAACTCAGAAATTTGCTGAATCATTTGGGGTTGTGTGGTGCACGTCGCCAGTAGCTGGAAAGAAAGCAACGGGGATAGTTGAAAAGGCCGTTGACGTCTTACAGCGCGCTTTAAAGAAGAGGGCGCGAGATCCATCAAGGTGGCCCACAGCTCTGCAGAAATCTACTTTCGACATCAATAGGAAAGATATGATGCATCTAGGATATTCTCCACATGAGATACTGAAGGGTTTTGTACCTGATGGTCCTCTTGAAGCTAAGTTCCCTCCTCACCGTCGGGAGTCGTTAAAGTCGTCTTTAGTATACGATACTTCTAAATTCCTCCCTGAAAATGATGAAATTCATGGAGACATGGTCATTGATTTCATTATCAAACGTGATGAGGTTCGAAGAAAGGCCCTGGTAAGATCAGATGACAACAGGGAGCGAACAAAGGAGCGAGACGATCTTGGCGTTAGAGCACAGCATACTTACACGCCAGCCCAATTGGTCATGTTGTGGGATGCTAAAACGGCCGGAAAAAGGCTTCGGGCTGCCTGGAGGGGTCCGTTTGTTGTAACGGAATTCGGAGGAGACGTTAGTAAATCTTATACCATACGACAATTTGATGGATCACCAATCCCGAGACACTATTATGGCGATCATTTAAAACCGTTCCGTCTAAGAGAAGGGTATCTTGTGACACATGAGAAAGAAAGAATTCCTGTGTATCAAAATATCCGATTGGGAAATGCAGCATTCAAGCTACCAAAAGCTGTTAAGGAAATACAAGGATCCCACAATATGTGAACGACGATGTGATCTCAGAAATGCGAGGGCTGAAGTTTACAAGGCAAACTTTCTATCCGTGAATTATTGTCACCTTGAGAACGAATCTTGATGTCTGAAAGCAACAGTTTTTTTTGTAGTACTTGTCATGGGTGATGATTTCTTTCAATTTAACCACGCTCAGTATCGGAATTTTTCCATGGAATCTGGAGTGTGTCCCAAGGAGCAGTATATTTGATAGTGCTGGCTACTGATCTTCACGGGTGCTCTGTCCTAGGGGGGGAGAGTAGATAATGGCCTGAATTATAAGTAGCACTCTGTCAGTTGCTCTAGTAACGTGGCACTCTAGTTTGTACATAAATTCTCTCGCGTCGTAAATATTGCAAGGGGGACTCTCCTGCTGTTGGCACACACGTATTTCTATGAGCAGCGGCGCGCAAAGACCCGACGATGATCCAATAATGATACACAAGAGGGTACAGCGACGGTCCGTGAGACACGGCATATAGGGGTCGGTGTAGGTTTTTAAAACGTATCGTCGTCGTATCTTCCTTGAAAGTTCTCTATGCTGTATACCTTGGAGCATATACTAAATACTTCGCCCTGGAGCTGGCCCGGAGGTAAAGATGTATGAGACAGTCCATACGATAGACTACAGAAAGGCCTGTAATCCTGAAATATAGTGTATGGTTCGATGTACATCGTGTCTTCAGCTCACGACGCACAGCACGTGTCTGATGCAGTTCTCATCTTTACCCCCAACGAGTCGACCAAGCATTGCCCTACCTCCACAGACTAATATGGGTACAGACATCCAGCCAAGGGTGTGCTCCATCGCAAACACACATCATATAGTTCAGCGGTTACGTACTATGCACTGAAGAAGGCACAGCAAAACGCCGCTTCGTCCTTCAGGAGGTTCATCACAGCTTCTGTCACAGTTTTGGTTATTGCATGACATCTGATGTGTTCAGACGTGTTTCTCGTAGATAGGAAGGGTCGTATACGGTATTTGGATGGTCGGATGGTTTATGGGTTATGATTTTTGATGCGTTGTTTCAGGCAAAAACCCAAAACAGATAGACACACTCTGTTACAAGACAGACGTAGGTTTCTTGCTGATCTTATTCGAATGGATTCAGCGGTTGGAGATTCTCGAGGAGGAATCTATATAGTTAAAGTGAAAGACTCTCTCTGGAGATAGAAGGTAGACAAATTCTATACGAACAAACTTCCTAATAAACTTTTCATGTCAATTCAGAGTTTAGAATGATTGAAATAGTTATAAGCCCGGCAGCTCTATAGAATTTTATCCCGACATTTTTTCAACCCTTGCTCTATCTTTGTGAGCAGCAGCAGGAACAAAACTTGCGAATCGACGCATCAAACCACAATCATCTTTTCAGAATCGAAGTTGATTCCCAACACGTTCTAAATCTTCTCTGTCCTCATTTAAACATCATTTTCCATCTCATCAACATGAATACAGATTCCGATCCTGCTGTGACTGGTGTCACGGTTATCTTGAATAATCCAGGAGACTAGTCCAGCTGGTTGTTCATCAGAAAAGATTCATGTCGTCGCCACGACATTTGGCAGTATGTCAACCCTGAAATTCCGAAGAACGAACTACCGTAACTCAAAGAGCCAATGGAACCGCAAGTATCGAGTAATTTGGCCACTGCTACTTTACTCGCGAATCTCTCACCTGAACTGGATTATTGAAGAATGCGAAGAAATTAAGTCTGGGCTGCGAACAACGACCGTACAACGACCGTACAACGATATTATCGAACTGTCGAAAGATTTTCGGCAGAGAGTGGACCGCCGGAGTCCATGCGATGGACACCAGCGCCACTCTTGGATCGGGGCATCTCCGTATGCTGAGATGAACTGCATGGAACTATCTCATCATTATTCCGCACAGATGCGGTTGTGTACCCCGACTGTGCCGAGAGTTATTGCGGTCTCGGTGCGACATGAGAGCAAACGTATTTATATTCTCGTTGTACCATTGGAATATCAACCGGAGAAATCTGTCGGAATGTGGACGTCTCAGCATGGAGGAGTGTCAGAGCTTGGCACGCACAGTTAACTATTCGGAGAGTAATGCATCTGTACATATCATCATCAAGGTCGCCTACATTCATAGATATACACAATTACTGTCTCGCCATTGTAGTTATCATCATATCAACACATATTCTCCACAGGTCATTTTGTATAGTGTATATCACATGACTCGGCCAGGACTCAACCACTTCAAGCAGAAAAATGAAGCAATTAACGACGATCAAATGGTAAAACAAATAGAAAATTTATATCTCAAGATTTTTGTTCGATGAATTATTGCTTAACAATAGTCTCCAGGGATGGTGGTGGGAAGTTGTGGCACCGAAAGTTAACAAGTGATTTTTCAGAGTTCAATTTTGGCAACTTGGCAAGCTTCTAGAGCGCACCAAAAGATTTATGATAATGCGAAAACTTGTTGAAAGTGTTCGCTTGTATCTCATTAATCATACTAAAAGAATTTAAAATCAAGCTTCAATGTTGTGGTTGAGTTATTTCAATTGGGTCATGAAGTGCAAAAAAAATACCGTTTTGCGGCAATATCCGAATTTCTGTCCCTACTTAATAGCGAAGCGACTAGATAAGTGGGGTTATGACCAACCGAACAATTAACCAAGGGTTAACTTGATCAATACTTTATAAAGATAGAGAAACATGTCGATAGAATTTCAGGCCTGCGGTGATATCACACCAGATGGCAAATAGTCATTCAATAAGTCTTCAAAAGTATATCTATTCTTCTTACTCTGGCAGGTAATTAGTTGATAGTTTACAGTTTTGATCGACGTCATACTATGTCGTTGACCTAAGCCCCTTGGTCCTTTCTTTATGCGGACGTCTATGAGACCTAATAAATAAACAAAACATGTGGTGTTTTTTCGAGTACTGATGTAGTATGATTAAAGTTTAAAAGGTTAATAATATTTCCTAGTCATAGTCAGTACATGTAGCTGAAAGTGATCCATTCATTTTGGGGTCTAAGCGATACGTCTTATCCATTTTCTCTATATGTTACATGTTACTCTGTATTTTGATCGGTGGTATTGATTAGATTATAGCCATTGGAGCCTGCATCTTAAGTTGTGATAGTAGTTGTTCAGATTATACTCCCTTCAAATTCTTCATAAACATACACCACTGCATCTTAGGTCTGTGATTCTAGACTTTGAGATATTTTGGAACTTTGAGTAAGAGACGGCGCCTTGACAAAAAATCGCAAATATTGCCGCCATCCAAGTTGGGATGTCTCTGTTATCGTTAACTTTGTCAAGTCAGACAATACTTGGACGGCTAAGTTCTTTCTCTTTTCCCTGCGGATATCCGAATTTCTAATTTCTTTACGTGCTCTTTTTACTCTGCTGTTGGCTTTCGATCTAGTTTGACCTCGAGAAACTTATCCCTACTTGGTTTTATTCGGAATATTCCTTAAACCTAAATGATAATAAAATTTCAGAAAAGTTTTTTGAATCAGTGACTGAGTTTCTTGAGCGCTGCCGGATGTATAGATGACCTAGATTTAGTCATTGATTCTGGCAAACTTTAGCCATCGGTAGATCTTAAACAATCTTGTGCGTGGTATGAAGACTTGTGAAGCCACATTAAATCGTATTTAGGAAGAATAATTTTTATAGGATGACAAATTTTTGTTTGGCCGAGAAAATCAGTGGATGCGTTGACGAAGACGAGCTTGAGTTGTTGCCGCATGTGGAGCATCTATGGTAAATTTTCGAGACTTAAACCGCAATCCCCTCTAACCCTTGAGTGTATTTTTTACTCTAAAACTGTATCTGGTGGATTGGCAAATTGGATCTAAATATGATGTTATTCATCGACTGGCATCTGCGTTGAGATGATCCAATCCTCCATTTTACCGTGGCCAACTGATTTTGTAGGTGCCTTTCCACTTTGGCCCAAACGCCTAATTATCAAACAAAGAGCACGGCCATGTATGAAGAACCCGTCATAAGTCGTGAACATAACTTTTTTCTCATTTTCTTCGTCGCTCAGTAAGGATTCCTGTTCCTGTTCCCGCTCTTTTGACCGTTTCGAAGGCCGTTCAACCTCTATTGATGATCTAGAGGAAGTCGATTGACGAAATCGTTTCAAGCTTGGTTGTTCAGATTCAGGACAGTCAGGAGTAGCTTCATCAGCTAGCGGAATGTCCCGTAGAGATATTGCCGTGTCACTCTCATCCTCTACATTGATGGGAGTGGTATTATCAGCTCCTAAGAGCTTGCTAGAGTTTGAGATTAAACCCTTCTTCTTCGGATCAAAAAAATTCTTCTGTTTTGTGAGGACAAAGTGGCGGCTGCTGGTGTCTGTAAGAAACATAGAAACCTCAAAGTCATCTATCTACCTGCGTCAGCTAAGTTCAAAATACTATGAATTAAGCTCATCAACCTCTGGTAATTATGTCTTTAATTGTTTTCTTACTGCCTTTACCCTTGCTGCGTTCGAACTCTTCGCGCAACTTGGGAATAACAAGAGGAACTATGCTATCGATGACACGGGGCAAAACGAGGTTTCGAGGGTTTAAGAACCAGCTCTCAATGAGAGCGGGATTATCAAGATAGATACGACATTCTAATACAGAGTATTTTGAGATACGAAGATATCTCCGTATAGGCGCCATGATAGTTATGGGAGCTGACGTCTCGTGATAAGCATAAAGAGTCGAAAACTCCATCCACAACAACCACGTGGCTTATCACTCAGCCACAAAGCCGGACCATTTTGGCCGAATTAACAACTTCCCCTCGCGCTTTCACACGATTCAAGTAAAAAGCTTGAGATGTTTTTGGTTCAAACGAATCTAACACTATTTAGTTACTTGAGGCGACTAGTTCGGTCAATTTAAAGGAGTATATACAAGTGTAATATCTGTCTGAAATATGTAACTTTTGGTGGTACAGCTCATTGTTGGTAGTAACGTCCGTCACCTAAACTTCAGATTTCCATAAATCATTCAACCTGGTGCCAATTGTGATAATTTTTCATAGCAGTTTTAATCTGACTCAAATCATTCAACACACAGGAAACATTGTTGCTTAGGTCGTCTGAGGGATCAAAAATGGCCAGAGTGTTGTGGGAGCTGCACTCGAATAGGGTATACTACGATCAACGCTTTTCGGTCACATTAAGGGTCATTCTTCAAATTAGATAGCTTTTTCCATCCTTCAGGGGCTCTCATCAACCCAGGACAGTCATCTGGTTGTTTAGATTCAAGTTAAGGCTGACCTGGGCCGGCCATCAACTCACCATCAATTCAGGGCTGTAATCTACAGGTTCAAGGCGACTCCTAGCCGTCCGAAATGAATCGGGCTCAATATTTTCTTATGAGAAATCTATTGATGAAGATCCAGGGCAATAGAGAAATTGATTTACAACGTGTCAACGGAGTTTCAACTAATGTAATCAAGCAATAGTTTGTTCACCCGACAAATTCTTGATGGACTAAACCAAGAACTATATCTAGTCAAATTTAACGAATATTACGTTTTGTATTTAAAAATCAGTTTAATAAAAACTCATATTGATATGTGTATGGACTTGATGCCCACGCAAGTCATAAATAACTGATGCTCTATTTCAAGCATGTTTGCATCGAGAATGTTTTTTGTGTAGTTATATTGATTTCCCAATGATTATTCTTGGGAAAGCCGATCAATCTTAGTTAATGTGTATAACAGGGCACTATTTCTGGGGCTCCTCTCCATATCCCGTAGGAAGAAGCCTTACTGAGCTAACAGCTCCTTTGTTCTCATGGGTATCTTTTATGCCATTTTTTTTTCTTTCAAGTTCACCAACCAAGCCCTTGAAATAAACTTCTACCTGAACCTGTACATAATGATCAATAAAAATTTCAAATGTGAACATTTTTAGACGTACTGTGGCACTATAGCTTACTGGCTGCCAACTCCAACCATTTCTTTTTTCCCAATCAGCACCCGCAGCAATCAAGGTGCGCAAGACTAGGAGATGTCCGTACATAGTGGCATAGTGTAAGGCTGTATTGCCATCATGATCGACAGCATCGAGTATACATCTGGGATCTTCCTGCTCTCTGAGGGCACCCAGCGCAAATGTCAGAAGAAGCTGAACTGCTGTATCATGGCCTCCCATGGCAGCAGCCATTAACGCGTTCATGCCTCTCACATCTCGTCGTAGGATACTTGTAGGACAGCGCACACAAAGGAGATGTATAACTTCGGTATGACCTTTATGAGCCGCAAGATGCAGCGGTGTTTCGTAGTTCTCGTTCAGGGAAATTTGTGGTGCATTTGGACTACCCTCATGTCCGAGCTTGAGCAATAAATCACATATAGGAAGACAGCCGAGCGAGGCCGCGAGATGTAAAGAAGTGTTGGAGAGTCCGCTTGGCGTGCGTGTAGTAGGTGGTGTCGTATCAGGATTCTGCAAAAGCCACGGGTGGGACTTGAGAATTCGAGTAGCGAGAGGCGTGTCTTGCGCGTGTATTGCCCGGCGAAGACGAAGCGCAGGCTCTATCCTGATAGCTCTTAACCAAAGGTCCTTTCCTATTCTCTTCAAAGAACAGACTCACATTCTTCAGTATGCATGTCAAAATTGGGGTGAGTGATGTAGCAATACCTAGCAAACATGCCAGTCAGATTTTCAGCTGGCTCGATGTACGCTAGCTGAGATGTCCCAAGCATGTATCATACCCTAATTTGAATTCCTTTCCAAGTCATCACAGTTACAATGATATCATTAATTACTTACATATCAAGATTGCGTTAGCGTGAACAGCCGCGTGTTCCTTAATTCCACCCTTCTATTCCATTCCAGGACCTCAACATAAGTCAAACACACCGAGTAAAGGATAAATTACGGTCAAGAATTTATCCAAAGGTACCTAACTACAATAAAATTATCCAAGAGCGATCAAGCAAATCCAGGTTATTTGGTCATACTTAACAACGCACATTTGGAGCAGCAAAATTCAGCCATCAAACCAAATTTTTTCCCTGTTGAGGATGCCTTTGAGGAGCGATCGTAAGTTACGCCTGAGTTTCTTAAAGAGTTTACTCTAGAAGACTTCACATGGATCAACTGCAGAAACCACTTTCTCGCTGGAAAATTATGCTATCAACCAGCAAAAGTCGCCCTCAGCTGAACACAAAACATGGATTCGCACAAATGGTGGATTCGATTAGAATTAAGGTAAGGAATAGTAGGTATACGATTCCCAACAAAAAGTAGCCATCTGACGGATACACAAAGCCCTTATTATCTCAAAAACATCAGAAACTTCCACGGCTACTTGAGAGGGTGTGTCAGATATTATGTTAAGCATCGTACTAAAGAATTTTTAACTCATGTATCGGACAATTCATTCTTCCAAGACATTTGTTTTGATTAACACGACGTAGCTGTTTAATAATGTATGTCGTTTTTTAACCTGCCTACCAACAAAGGCGCAAATATCTTGTCTAGTTGTCAGTAATCCTTACACGTTAATTTTTATAACAGGTTGGCAATATAGGAATGCTTCCTATCTAGTTCTTGGTAGGAATGGCAGGAAAGAATTTCTCTCACTGTGATGCCTAAAACAACAACATCTGACAACTACCGACGAAGAAGAGATCTAAGAAGTGAACTAATTAGAATCAAATCAAACAGAAACGAAATGGTCCATGCAAGAAAAATCTGGTCTCGAAGATATTGTCGACGTATAAAAGTCGCCATAAAGTGTTAATCCCATCCAATCACTGCCCAGATATCGAATCTACACACAACCGCTAATATGCTCCCCATGTCCAGATAACTTAAAAAATTCGTATTTGAGTATTGTAAGTCTGGGTATAAAAATATATGCCTAATAATGCTGAGCTTTACAATACTTAAATACGAGTTTTGGAAGAATTTTGGGCATGGGGAATAACTAGAAACTTCATGCCGTTGCAGCGATGTTTGAAGCAACATTTACAGCTGACGGTTTCTCCACCAATCTACGCCCCAGATCCAGCTAATACGCTGGTGCTAGTGTCAGAAAATCCCAAAACGTTTTCAGACCACAAAAAGACGTCTACCAGCGACACGCAGAGTATAAAATTTGGAAGCACAGGAGCTGCAGACGATCAATTATCGACAGCTCGTAATTAAGATCACATGAGTTACAGAAGAGCTAACCATTATTTTCTCTAAATTTTAGTCTCTGGCCGAAGCAACAGAGGTTTGAACTGAGTTCTGTGTCCACTTACTTTGTAGCAAAGCGACTCGATCTCCCCGTGTGGAAAAACTAATTTGTCTCCTTCAACCGCTGATGATTTTGAGAGATGAGCAACTGTGTACTCAACGGTCTGGTCCAACATAAAGACTAAAAAATAGATTAACAGTCAATTTCAGTCCCATTGCCAACCACTATGTCCATAGCCCAAACAAAATTTTCTGTCGTTCATCCGAGTGGTCAGATACAAATTACTTGATAAAATGGCATCAGAATCGGATAACTCGAACGGTAAAAGTCGGGAATTCTAAACGCAAGGTAGCAAAACGCTAAACGCAAGGTACCACAACCTTGTATACAAGGTACTTCCAAACGACTAACCGGATCTGTCACGATAACCTTTACATCCCTGCCTGATAGTGATA
>JAKRRZ010000855.1:0-15567 GCA_022627015.2 Podosphaera aphanis
ATGGGTGTAAGAGAGGTCGTAGAGATCGACTGAAGTGTAGGATGAGGGTGGAGATGAATGACGAGAGGGGAGTTGGCATAAAAGTTGAATTAGAAATTATTCACTGCTTACTAATTTATAGACCAATTCCAATAACTACCCAATTAGGCTTAATTCGATGCACTGATTTTCGAAAAGGCGGTCTACGTCTTAAATGCGACGCAGTGTACATCGAATTTTGTGAGCGTGAGGTTGAGAAGAAATAGCGGAAAAGTTCACGGACACTAAAAAACCTTGGGAGCCAGCCTTAGTCTAGCCACTTTTGTAGCGTTAAAGTTGGAATGAAATCCAAGACCCTTGCGGGAGAGTATCCATAAGAGACTAGTGACCTAATGCAGCCCGTTTACAGGGGGTAGAGGTCAAGTTAGCAAACCGGATTATCGACAGGGGTTATACGATAGGGGTAGCTTTTGCCAAAATGAGTAGGCGGTAAAGCCACGGTGAAATTATTTTTGCATGGTATCCCAGTCCTCTTACATAATCTTTTTGGCAAGTCCCATCTTAGCAACTGTGTCCTTTTATTTTATTGTTTTGTTTTATTTTTTTAATCATTCTTGTGTATTCAGCCTTCAAGCTATGACACGAATGACCCTGGTGCGGTACATGGAACGATGTTTCAACATGACATAGGGGGCACTCACACCGAACATCATTTGAAGACATAACTCGAAGTCAGATGCCTTACAGCCCTTTCTACCCTCAACCGTATATGTCTGCCGCAGTAACGCATTTCAGCCACCCACGGCTCTCCTGTGTGCCTTCAACATCGTCACATACATGACCAGACGAGATATGTGGTGTGAGGGTCTTGTTGGATTCGAACCAGCTCTCTCCTGTCTCAAGTGGGGCATGTGCCTCGGCTACCCAGACTCTACTTGGGAGAATGGCCCGGACGGTGTACCACAACACCATCCGACCCAACTGCGTCCTTTGTGTTCGCATCTCTCCGCCTCGCCCACAGACTTGTTTTCTGACATCGTCATCACTTTTTCTGATCTTTAAGCACAACTCCAAATTCTTTATCGATCAGCATACTTAACACCAAAAAATCTTTTGTATTTTACTCAACATAGTAAGTCTAATGTTTGCTTGCTTTATTTATTACCTACAAATATCATGACAGGATGGATAATATAACCTCCCCAATAGTCCGCAGACGCGCGCCCTTTCTCTCACAAGATCAAAGAATACAGGTGGGTATAAGGCTACAGCAACGATATGGATACTCTAATAAAATAACGTGACTCAGATGCTCGCACTTCACTGAGCAGGAATCTCGAACAGGGAAATAGTAGATCAGTTTTGAGTAACCATCACACAAGTTCAGGGAGCAGTTCGATCTGGCCGCGTCTCCCCTCAAACTAGATCAGGACGGCCACCTTCCTTGACCTCAGCTCAGGTTGATGAACTGGAAGCCTTTGTTTGTTCTTGCCGAGAAACACAACAAAAGCCGTTTCTCGAACTGGCACTCCACTTTCGTCAGTGGGTTGTCGGGGAATTTGCGATCCGGAACGCGTTGCGCAAGAGAGGATATAAAAGACGTCTACCCAGGAGATGTCCCCCCCTAACCGAAAACCATCGCTCGGTACGCCTTTTTTGGGCAGAGCAGCACCTAAGCTGGCGTCAAGAATGGTCTCAGGTTCTTTGCAGTGATTAAACTTGGATCGATGATGATCGAATAATGTCTGGTTATGTTACCAGGAAAGTGAGTATAGACTAATCTATTGTCCAAGGTATGCAAATTTTTAACTACATTAAAAGAGAAGCCAGGAATTTGATGATACTTGTGTCGTAGACCGATACAAGAAGAACAACTCTTGGATGTTCTGGGGGAGTCTTGCAGGAGTCGAGCGGGGCCCACGTATCTTTTGGGAGAGGAATTGGGGGAACATGACCTCCGAAAATACGCTTTAGGTATTCTCCCGTTGGTACTAGATTGAACTAGGGCGAAGTCCGAAGAGATTGGTCGACAAGTTTACTTTATGCACGACAATGCGGCTGTACAGAAAGGACGTCCAGCCAGGGAATACCTCTATGCCAATGGAGTCGAATCTATTCCTTGGCCTGCTAATTCCTCTGATTTAAACCCGATCGAGAATGTATGGATTATGATGAAAACTATATACAGAAACGGTACCCGGAGTTTGAGCAGAGGAGGCAGCAGAACAGGGAGGAGGTTCGCTCTATTGTGCTAGAGGCATGTTACCATAGCACGACGGTGGAAAAGCTTTCTCGTCTAATGGAAAGCATGTCGAGAAGAGGCGAGGAAGTCATTGGCGCAAACGGTGGTCCCATCCTGTACTAGAAAAAATCGGTTTTACTATAGAAAACAACTATATGAAATCAAAACATGAATGACGTATGAATGTGATTTTTCGGCTTAGTGCGAAGCTAAGTGGAGAATGACAGGGCAGTTAACTTCTGTCGGACACGAATTCTCTCACGTTATTTTAGAGTTTTTCTGGAATAGAGTTTGAAGCTTTACCTGATTAGGCCTCGCTTAGACAATATTATCACTGAAAACTACCTAATATGGACAATGATGGGCAAAATTACCCCTGTAAATGACCAGTTAGTTAACTTAACCTTGTACCACTGTACTATCCCCTCGATGAATTATTCACAAAGTGTATTTTTCAGAACTCAGATCTGGGATATCTGCTGGGATTGGTGCAGCAGTCTGGCAAAAAACAAAATCCAGCTCGACAGGAGAAAATTCTGTATGCTGCTGTCTACTGATTGTAAGGAGATATGTGCAAGAGTTTAGCTGTTTGTGTACGAAAGTTGGGCCTTGCGGTATCGAGCATGCTGGGTCAGGCAGATGGCCTCCCTCGGTTGCGAATGAAGAGAGGGTCCGTCCGCCTGACACCGCACGGTCGACACTGCAAGAGCTAAAATCTTGTACGCATCTTATGGCTATCAGTAGGCAGCAGCACACATAATTTTTTCTTATCTCACTGGATTTTTTTTTTACATGAGACTGCTGCTCCAAACCCAGTAAAAATCCCTGATTTAATTTTTGAAAAATACACTATGAATAATTCATCGGGGAAATAGTACTATCTGCCGTAAGCATAGTTTGAAAACTGTAAATTTGCAAGCCTAAAATGATGGATTTTGCTAGGCTACATTGCAGGGGCCTACAGAAAAAGCGTTTAAGCAGCTAGGAGAAAGTGTTGTATGCTGCTTAGTGCCGATGTCCTGGTAATATTCATAAGACTTTGAGTTTTTAGCGGGGGTCAGGTAGGCCATTCGACGCCCAGCGCCGCAGCTCTCCTTGCCCGACCTTGCCACCAATGAGGCATTTAACGCGCAAGCAGTCAAAGATTTGTTAACATCATCCCCCCATCAATAAGCAAAAGTATTCGAGACTTTTGCTCATCTTTATTTTTTTCTGCAATCCAGCTCGACAAATCCATCTTTTTAGCTTTGAGGTTCAAAGTTTTCAAACTATGCTTGCGGGAGATAGTACTGTGCATACACGAAGTATGATGAGACGATGTGCGAGTTTGATTGGTTAATTGACTCCAAGCCACTGCAAGCGAAGCAATGAAGAAACAGCAAATGTTTCATTTAATTTCTATCTACCCATAAACTAGACCAATCATTGAGTAGTCAGCTGCGCGTCACTCCTAATATATTTCCTTATTTAATATTCGCTGACTCGGTTATCTTCGTTTTCCAGCTAAGCCGTACGTCAATATACTATCCTCACAGGCCGGCCACCAGCCGCTGAATGAGACTATGTTGCCGTCTGAGAGAATTCCACAAACTATTAGTACATGCACTGGTATTAAAATGGTATTAACAGAAATAGTGTTTTAAACTTTAGCGCTTTCAGAGATTAGGGCTTATTATGTCCGCTACTTATGCAAGTTATGGTTCGCAGCTAAATATATCCTTGGTCACTCTCATGAAGAGTCACCGCCCAAGACCACTAGACGTTTCATTATTCATTACTTCGAGTCAAAGAACTTGTCTGCCCTGTCGCAGAAACTAAATTCAAGGACAGAACTTGGATAACACATTATCACTCATCCCTTCAATCAACAGGGGCCCATCTCATGTGAGACCATTCACTAACTGTGGGAATGGGTTTGTGTCTCTTCAGGTCGCGTTCGTTACTCTGGAAGTTTGGAAGTCTGCAACTGTTTTGCTAAAACATGGCCTACAGATATTTGAGTACGTTATAAAGTTGTTCTACTTTCATTTCACATTGCAAATAATGTACGATCTGTACGCTATCGCTCTTTACACTCGTTGACGCCTTCAGCTTTTCCATTCTCTTTCTTTGTTTTACCTATCTCTGTTTTATTTGATGTATTTACAGCTCATATAAAATCGCGAGCGATATCATATTGGGCACGACTCTACATTGAGATTTTCTAGGTTTCTGACTAATCTCTCACTCTCACACAGATCAAGGCGGGGACCAGCAAGGCGATTACTACAATATGAATAACCTTCCTCGCGGAGCGCGAACACCAACGCCTCCGAATCAACCTCTCTATCGAGGATACACTGCGTCGCCAGGAGCTGGACGCCAAACTCCCCTTGACCAACTACAAGCTCAACCATCAGTAAGTTGTTTATCAAAACTTGCTGTCAAATGAAAATTGACTCATGGATAAGTACTCGGTGGAGAACATTGGAAATAGTTATGGACACAATGAGGCATATGAACAACGTTACCCGCTCGACCCAAATATAAACTACCAGCAAGGTTATCCGATAAATGTTCCGCAACACCAAGATCCATACTACCAAGGAGCTGTCCCATCTTATGGTTCACCGCCTGATCAATATTTCCCCGATCAGGATAACGATCGTTCTCCAATACTCCCAAAGCACGATACCGGATATGGAGAAGATTACCAAGAATACAAAGGTCTAAGTGGTTCAGCTCATTCACCATCGCCTGCGCCTGCGTTAAGGAGATACAAAACTGTGAAGGAAGTCCAACTATTTAATGGAAATCTTGTTTTAGACTGTCCAATCCCACCCAGACTTCTCAATCAAGTGCCGCACGCCCAGCCGCCAGAGAGGGATGAATTCACTCACATGAGGTATACGGCAGCGACTTGTGATCCCAGTGAATTTTACGAGGAACGTTTTACTCTCAGGCAGAAGTTATTTGCGAAGCCTCGACACACTGAGCTCTTTATTGTGGTTACGATGTATAATGAGGATGATGTGCTATTCGCAAGAACAATGAACGGCGTCTTCAAAAATGTCGAGTATATGTGTTCGCGTAAAGATAGTAAGACATGGGGTAAGGATGCCTGGAAGAAAATTGTTGTGTGCATTGTCAGTGATGGTCGTGCCAAGATTAACCCAAGAACTAGAGCAGTCTTGGCTGGATTGGGTGTGTACCAAGACGGAATCGCCAAACAACAAGTCAACGGAAAAGATGTCACGGCTCACATTTACGAGTATACAACTCAAGTCAGCATATCTTTGAAGAAAGATGTAGTAGAGCTACGACCAAAACAACAACCAGTTCAACTACTCTTCTGTCTCAAAGAAAAAAATCAGAAAAAGATTAATTCACATCGTTGGTTTTTTCAAGCATTTGGACGTGTTCTTGACCCAAATATCTGTGTTTTAATTGATGCCGGTACTAAGCCCGGGAAAAATTCAATTTATCACTTATGGAAGGCTTTCGACTTAGAACCTATGTGTGCTGGGGCATGTGGCGAAATCAAGGCTATGTTGGGCCCTGGTGGGAAAAATCTTCTGAATCCTCTTGTCGCAACCCAAAATTTTGAGTACAAAATAAGCAATATTCTAGATAAGCCTTTAGAATCAGCTTTTGGATTTATTTCGGTTTTACCTGGTGCTTTCTCTGCATATCGGTATGTGGCCTTGCAAAATGACAAAGCTGGAAACGGACCTTTGGAAAAATACTTTGCAGGAGAAAAGATGCACGGTGCTAATGCTGGTATTTTTACTGCCAATATGTATCTTGCTGAAGATCGAATTCTCTGCTTCGAGCTGGTTTCGAAACGAAATTGCCACTGGATACTTCAATACGTTAAATCAGCCACAGGAGAAACTGATGTGCCTGATCAGATGGCTGAATTGATCCTACAGCGTCGTAGATGGCTTAACGGAAGTTTTTTTGCCGCTGTTTATGCATTAGCACATTTCTATCAACTTTTTCGGAGTGATCATAGTTTTTTACGAAAAATTATGTTCTTAGTCGAGTTCGCTTACACTACGGTAAACATGGTCTTTGCGTGGTTTGCTGTTGGTAATTTTTATCTGGTCTTCCACATTTTAACCACATCTCTTGGTGCCGCTGACCTCCTTGGCACCATCGGTGTTATTCTAGGAGTTGCCTTCGAATGGATGTACCTATTTACACTTCTTACCTGCTTCGTATTGGCCCTAGGAAACAGACCTCAAGGATCTAATTTTGCTTACATGTCAATGGTAGTATTTTGGGCAGTTCTTATGTGGTAAGTAAAAATCCCATTTCTTAAGCATGAATACTAAAATATAAACAGTTATCTGATGTTTGCGTCGGTTTTTATCACTGTGAAATCAGTCCAAAATGAATTAGCAGACGGTCAGTTCAGCGTCGCCGATATCTTGAAAAATCAAGTCTTTTACACTCTCATCGTATCCTTAGCTTCGACTTACCTCCTCTGGTTTATCGTATCATTTATTTTTTTCGACCCATGGCACATGTTTACTTCATTTATTCAATATCTAATCCTCGTACCAACATATATTAACGTACTTAACGTTTACGCATTTTGCAACACACATGATATCACGTGGGGCACCAAAGGAGACGATAAAGCCGAAAAACTCCCTTCAGCCAACCTGAAACCAGGCGGCAAAGTTGATGTTAATATTCCCACGGATGATGGAGATCTTAATGCGCAGTACGAAGCCGAAATGCGCAAGATCCAGGTCAAGGCTCCCGAAGAGAAACGTGAGATCTCCATGAGTGAAAAGCAGGAAGACTACTACAAGGGATTCCGGTCGCGCGTAGTCCTATTCTGGATAGTCTGTAACTTTGGATTGGTGGCCGTCGTTCTGAGCACGGCCGGCCTATCGCGCATTAGCAGCGCCCATGGAACGACAACTAAGCCGGACAATTCGATTGTCGATCGGCGTAGCGCTATCTACCTTGCTATTGTTCTATGGAGTGTCGCGGGTCTGAGTGCGTTCAAGTTTTTGGGTGCGATGTGGTTTCTCATAGTACGGATGTTTCGCGGCGTTTAATGGGATTTTTTCTCTGGGGTTCGGGTGCCGGGTGGTTTAGGACGAGACGCAATGTAGTGATGAACTTAGCGCACACATCAAATTTACGACGTGTATTTAGGTATTCTGGACGATCACATGACAGTAAATATGTAGTTGGAAATACGGATGAAAGTTCCGTGCTCTATCTTTCAACCTTAATTTTAGTTTTTTGAATTTATTTCAAAGCATAATGAAACAGAAACTGCAGCAAATTCCATATTTTATTTCCGAAGTCTACTTTCGCGAGCACCTGATTAGTTATAGAACGATGTTTAATCCCGAACTGCATAGCTATGTTCTAGATGATGCAGACTCATGACATGGCTGTAACCTCAGCACCTAATTTTTCAATTTCCTCTCGGAGGAATTCGCTTGCACTAATTAATTCAGTACTTCCATAGACCACCCTTCTGCGACCCGCGCTCTTGTCTGGGCCCGCGCCGACACCAGTGCGCTTCGCCCATTCCTGTAAATTTCCATACTCGTCCATACTTCCACCGCCAACAACAAAGACCACAGCTTCGGTAAAGCCCTGTCGTCGCTGTCCAAAGCTCGCGCCTTCACCGCGGCCTATGCTATCAGGCATCTGTTCTGCTTTGCGCGTAACGCTAGCAGGTGGCATAATCCCGCGTGCTGTCGAGCTCCGAGGATCGAAATAGAGGTAGTTTTCTGTCTTGGCGATTGCACTACTAGAGGCTCCACCTGGGTCCATGATAGACTCAGTAATCTTGGTGATGGTTAGATCACGGTTGACTGGAAGGAAGTTCTTCACGCCGGATATTAGGTTTTCGAAATTAGCACTCACGCCTGTTTCTTTAAGAGTAGACGTGAGGCGAGAAGATATGGAAGAAAAGCCGCGGAATAGATCGGGCGCCGAGTTGTTGTTTGATTGAGATTGTGGCAGGGCAGATGTCATCATCGTCATACGAGTGGTGTTGCGGACCCTAGAAGAATAGTTAACAGTGAACGCTAAAGAACAAGGATTAACATACTGTTTGACATAAGCAAGAGAAGCCGTGGATGCCCCGGCTGTTATAAGGGCTGAATCAAACTTTTCAACGTCCTGTCTGGTTACTTCTTCGGCAGTACTTAAGAACCAGATGATAAAAAGTCGAAGTTTATCGAGAGGATCATTACCCTTGGTATTATCATTAATGAATTCGAGAATTTGGGCTTTGCTTTGTCTCAATATATTTTCCTCTACTTGAAAGAAATTATCAAGCTGTCTATTCTTAATCCCATTTAAAAGCCCAGCTAGGACATTCATGTGGCCATCAAGGATGGCTTTTCTTTCTCGTAATTCAGGTAGAAGGGTGATAGCAGTTTTAAGATGCTGCGCGGATGCGCTTGTGTCATTTTGAAGATCTTCAATTGAAGAAACACCGGTCTTACGAGTCAACTCATTTGCTTCTTCTTTGTACTTGGCCAATTCGGCATCAATATTCTCCGCTACTTGTGGAAATGGTAGTGCCGCATTTTTAGCCCAGAAGAAGTCATTTGAGGGGATATCATAAACTTTCTTCGTTTTGCCTTTTGACAAATCGTTTTCATCAATTGGGTTTTCTACGGTAATACGGTTGAGCTTCATGTCTAAGACATCGTGAACCAAAGACTGGTAAGTCCAAGAATGAGAGAACATGGGTATCAGGTCTACATTCCTGTCAAGGATAATAAGAACAGGCCTGGAAGAAGGCATTCCAGTTGTAGACAACTTTTTAGATGTGGAAGAAAAGAGGTTCTCTTTCGAATTTAGAATGTGATCTCTTAATTTACGATCAAGTCGCATGGATACTTGTTCGGCTCCGGCACCTTTGGGACACCGAATAATGGGCATAACGCCTAAAATCTTTAGTCCTGATTGCTCCTGAAGATAAAAGAGTCCATACCCATAGTGACCATGACGCTAAAGAGTCCGCTGACAGTCTTGTCTATAACATGATCAAGTGTCTCATCATTCGCCAAAGCACTATTTAAAGCCCAGTATGTGTTCTGCGCTCTCATTCCCAAGCTAAACAGATCTGGTTCAGACACAATAAAGTTAAGGTACTGGTCAAAGAATTGTGCAATGCTTTCGGAAGTTCCAGCCTCCACTGTTTGTTTTGCGAAATCCTCAAGGAGAGGACGTGGTATTGAGGATAGAAAGTTGATGTGAGCAGGTGTGTAGAGGCCTTGAGAGAGGTCCGATGTAATAGCCTTCAGGTTTTTTGGCGAAGGCTCTAGAAAATAAACCACCGGAACATCGGGAATAGGATGTCGTTTTGATGCTATGTTCCTAACTGCGTCAGCACCTGCCTGGTTCCTGCGCAAGACCCGAAGACACACATATGCATAGTAACCCCATAAGCTCGTAGATCAGACACTCTTAGTACGCTACTAATCACATCTCTGCCCATATCATCAAAGACAAGCACTTTCCATATCGGATCGCCATCCGGATTCAAAATAGAAGCGGAAGGTATTCCAGGGCCGTGATTATTAGAATGATCAAAATCGGTCGTCGAATCAAGTGGTTCCTGATTTAGTTTTAGCATGCGTCCGATAGATTCTAGTAGCTTAGTATCAGCATAAATCCTTAATTGTCTAGATCATGTTCTAACCAATTTGACGGTCTCGAAGGGACGCCATGATCATGAAATCGTTATAAGGCTGGAGCCCAGCCAAAAAAACATGGAGTTGTCATGCAATTAAACGAAAGTTATCAGAAGTCTGAAGATTCATGGAGGTGTCAATTATTAGTGGTTAATCAAAAGCTGTTCAATTATATTATGGTATGTTGTTCCCGAAAAGACCACCTAAAGGAGACTAGTGCTAGTTTCAAGGGACATCGAAAACACTAGGATATTTTCCACCCGCCAACCTCCCCTCCTTCTGACTACAAGCCATCAACCCAACAACTCCCATCTTGTCCATCTTCCATTCTTCAAAGTCAAAGAACATGGCAAACTACTTTGACAGATACATATAATTACAAATTAACTAAACAAAAGTGACCGATATTGAGAAGATAAGGTTCGCTCTTGAAGGGGCTAAATAGAACAAAGGGTACGGTGACACCTTAACATTTTATTTTGTTTCTGCCGAAATTTTCAAGGATTTTCATCATCACCAAAAGTGCCGCTCGCTCTCTCCGTTCCTCTCGAGTTAGTAAGGTGAAGTTCACCTTCATCTCGAGAGTCGGGTGAAAGCGTGTCTAGATCTGGCCACGCGATTAATCTCTCGCCCGTATAAGACCATGTTTCTTTAAATCGCAATTACAGAGAGTTCCATGGACTAAGAGAAACTGAGCATTCGTGGCTGAACATTCTGGCTGCAACAATATCTTGTACCAGTGGTGAATAATTACCCTCTTCGACCTAACTCTGAGCCTCGAGTCTTCGAATTGACGAGAGCGCCTTTGCCTTTCTCCCTACATACTGCTATCTAATCGCAGCTACAGGAAGTGTGTAAGCGCAAGCGCAAGCTTACGATCATTCTTTTCCTTGGCTGCTGTTTGCTCGCGCCCGAAGTTAGGTCCGCAATAGACAAGGAGGGCTGATACATTTTTTTTTCGTTTAGTTGCCCAATCGGACGACTGGATCCCGATAGACCCACACCACCCTAATTTACCGACCCACACTCCAAACTTCAATACGTCACGTGAGCTCAAATACGAGTCAACTGGGACTTGTTAACCTGCACATCATGGACGGTCAGAATGGCCGTGGCTTTGTCCCATCTGAAAATTTCGATGAAGATATTCTCAATGCTCAAGGCTGGTCGGCTGCCGGCGAATCTCACTATTCATACTCCCATCACCCACAGGATCACTATTCCACCTATCAAGGCTCTCTCCACCAGCCGGCCTATGATCACTTTAACGTCGGCCAACAACCATCTTACACTAACATTAATTATGAGAACTCCCCATATGGTCATCAGTTTCAAAGGCAAGCTGATGTCTTTGCTCAATCATCCTTTTCTGTCGATCCACCTCTTCAAAGTCTACAAAATTATCAGTCACAAAACCGCTCCTATTCTTTTAATTCTCTCCAAAATGAAAATACCACAATATCTCCTCAGAATCTTCAGTATAGTATGAATCAGGCTCAGGATGAGTCCAACCAAGGTTTTAAACGAACTGTTACTCGATTAGCAAATGGTGCTGCAGCAAGCTTCCCACAGAATTCACAAGAAAATCCTTACTTCCATGCGTCTAGAAATGCTCAATATTTACAGGGTGATTCTTTTCAACACTTGAAAGCTTCTAATACTGCTCAGAGAGTGGAGCCTAACCATCATGTCCGAAAATTCGAAAGTATAAATTCTTCTACTTCGGCTACTCCTTTAGTGCATAACTTCGCTCTAAAATCAGGTGAGGAGTTTCAAAACCAGCCTCGTCTGACCAGGCCAGACATGTACGAGGCCAAAAATAAATCAACTCGACCACGATTTGAGTATGCCCCATTTGTTGTCTGGGAAGATATACCTTTAAAGATAACAGTCGGTCTCAAAAGTAAGTCTTCAAGTTTTGATTTGCCTCACTGGAGTTACTAACCATATTTGCAATCCAGATACGATTCCAAAATATCATCCACGTAGGGCCAAAAGTGGAAAAGAACTAATTCCTGGCTTTGACGTATCCAGTAAGTCACGCTATTTCTGATCTGTGAAATTTGGAAGTTTAATTTACATTTCGCCTAGAATCACTAACCCCAGCGCAAATTTCAACCAAGAAACGTGGAGTTAGATTTTCCTCAAAAGAATTAATCTCTTCGGCGAATAGGTACAAAGGTACTAGCCATAAGCCTAGAATACTAACAAGTAAATCAAATAACCTGCCTGAGGACGGAAATTCAAAGACGACAGATATTGTGATTGAATCGGGATCTTCTGAGACTGAAAGCAGCTCAGACTCGGAGTCCGAGTACGACGAAGAGATTCCGATTGTCGATATTAGCGAGGTATGTATTTTGCTTTGAAATTTTTTTTTAGTGTATTCGCGAGAGACTGAAAATCCATTCCATCTAATTAATTGAGACCTAACGTTGCTGTAGATTCGCGGCACTACGCGTCCTAGCGATCCAGCACAAGCTGCTCGATGGGATACAATTGGGCTTATTTGGAAAGATCCTAATTCAAATCCTAATGCCGACTCTATTAAGGATGCTATTGAAAAATACGCCAATTTCGTTAGCGCACTACGTGTCAAAATTAAAACAAATTCGAACCAATTGGAGTCTTCATCGCGCCCTGGTGAGCAAGCTAAATTACAAGCAGATCGTAAAGAACTATTAGAATCTTTATATCAAACAATCACAACTGCCTCTGAACTTGGATATGGTCCAATAGTGGAAAACCTTGGGGGACATCATAAACTTGTAAACGGGCTCACTACAACCTTGATCGAGTGCATCAAGGCTGACGATTTTGGTGGAAAGTTGCCGAAAGCTATCTTTGTACTCCTTGCCAAGTTCAAGACTTTGACCGATGAACTTCTTAAAAAACTTAAATTCGATAGTATTCAGAAGCGTTGGAATAAAAAGGGCGACGAAGAGGCCAAAAAAACTATCGCTTATATACTCGCCAACACTGCTGATGCTAGAGATAGAGCTTCCAAGATCAAAAAAGAGGAATTAGACAGGAAGCCTCGTGAGATAACTGACCAAGGCAAAGCACAGCTTACGGAAACACCAGCTTCAAATTACTCTAATCCTAGCAAGCGTCCTCATGAAGGCGATGCTTCTAATTCAAAGCCTAATAAAAGAGTCTTCTCTGGCCCAGCAAATTCGGCAGCAATTGCAAAATCACTTGTCCCTAAACGAGGGATAGGTAATCTTCTGGGAATATCTCCAAAGCCAGTTAAACCACCACCGAGAAAACGCGAGCCGTCTCCCCCTAGTGAATCAAAGCTAGGGGCATTACTAGCTAGCATCGCGAAAGACCCAGAACCACCTCGAGCACCTGAAGCGCCAGCCAGAGCACCTGAAACCCCGGAAGAAAAAGCACGTCGCGAAAGAAAAGAAAGTCGTCGACATCTCCGTGTTAAGTTCAAAGAAGGATCTGAATTAGAAGAGGTAAGATTATTCAAGCATGAGCAGGCTGAAGATGAAGGCCGTCAGGATGAGATGCTTAGAGATGCTCATGACGATCGACTTGAAGGCATGATGCATAAAAGACGTGTTACTGAGATTATCATGGAAGATGATGATGATTATCAACCGAGTGAAGCAGAGCCTCCATATACAAAACCTAGTCCTATAAATTTTAGTTCTTTGGAGAAGTCATCGCGTTTTGGCCTAATATATTTTACTCGAGGCGGAGACTTAAAAGTCACTTCGGTTGAAACAAAAAAACAAGAAAGGCGCGAAGCACTGGAACTTATGGTGATTTATACGGATCCAGATGATATCCCATATTCGCCAAGGGAGCCTCTCTCTAGCGAAACTGAAGGAAACCCCCAACATGAAACACAACTCAAAGAATCATCTGAGCCTTGGCTAGTTCGAAGATTACAGGAGATTCAAAAATTGGGGCCCGAACAAGCATCGCAAAACTTTTTAAACGAGAATCAGATATCTATAATATCTTGCAATACCTCCACGGCTTCTCCTGATCTTCAGCACAGTGGTGTTAATTCACAGTCTTTGCCGCAACCCCCATCTCAGTTGATGGACCCTGCAGCATACTCAAATTTAATTTTTTGGGTAAAATATCTCAGTGGCAAACCATACCCTGCGACAGAGCCCCCTGAATGGATGACTCCTGAGGCTCAAATTGGATGGCTCGATGGATATAGAAAGGATCACGCAATCAAAGATAGTCAGGAATCTCGAATAGCAGCTCCTGATCAGCAAGTACAGATGATTATCGCTTCTCAATCAACAGCATTCCCATCTTATCAACAAAACTATTCTTTAGCACAGCCCAATTTTATTCAGCATGCCCATCAATCTATTTACTCGAAGCCAGCCCTTGAAGCTACACAACAAGTCCAAAACTATCTAACTGCGTTTAAATCGGGAGAAAATCAATCTAGTGTACCTTCATTGTTCGACTACAACTATTGGGCTGCTCAGGCAATCAAGGGTCATAGTGAAAGTCAATCTATCGCCGAAGGCCAAGATCAGGCGCAGCGGTGGGAAGGCGATGGTTCTAAAGACAGCACTAGAGGCAACCAGTACGATAATTCAAACTTGAACTCAACCCAGCACAATCACGAACAACAGTCTCTCGACTCAAAACCAAATTATGACTCTTTATTTGATGAAAATGGTGAATATAAGGGTAGAAAGAAACCCTGTAGGTTTTGGGCCGACGGAAAATGTGCAAAAGGACCGAAGTGTACTTTCCTCCACACATAGACGAAGAGATCTAGATCACTAATTGGAGTTTTATTTTCGCTATATACTAAGAGAGTTTCTAACAGATCTCTGGCTTGCAGAAGATGCTTGCAAATGGTATGCTATTACATCACTTATTATTCTCGGCGTTTTTGTGGTTCGTGGGAGCGGGTCAGATGATACAAGTAGCATACCCAACTATTCCTTATGTTTTTTACAAAATTATGATTTATTTTCTCCAAATCAGTATTCTAAACTTGTTCGTGGAGGCAGTGCAACTAAGTTTAGCTAAGAACATTTCTTAAATGTTTGTTGTCCGAGAAATGTCGATCTGGAGCAAGTATATTCGAGAGTACATCCAAGGTCCAGGCTTCTGCTATGATCCAGATTATCAATTATATATAAATTAGCAGTCGTATCTCGAGGTCGAGGTCGAGTGATTTAGATTTAGATATTCAAGTAACATCGGATTACCTTTAGCGTTTGCCGTTGTAGTTAAGAATAGACCTGAGATCTTGGGGCTAATATAAAGACGGAGCAGCGATTATCACAGGAGAAGGACAAAGTTAATCTTTAATCATCAATCTATTAATTAGACATTCTTTACTAGACTTTTGATCGATAAATTCGAGACATCAATGTGACGGCTTGTAAGACTATATTGTTCCTGCAGACTACGATTTTTATCGCAGTCAACTAATTAATCATCGTCATGCGACTAGGTTGATGAAACGAACGGCCTCTAACGCCTGACAGAATATATCAGGATAGAAAGTTATGGTTACAGATATGTAAGCGTATGAAGTGAATAATTGGAGATGACCTAGATGTGTGTGTGTGTGTATTATTTATCGTCTGTTGTGGGCCAGGCCACCATCCCGTAGGGATATAGGACGTATGAAGGATATCTAGAATACATGATCCTCCAAGCTACAGCAGTGCCCATCCGGTG
>JAKRRZ010000856.1:0-15567 GCA_022627015.2 Podosphaera aphanis
GCGTTATGTCAGATGAATGGATAATTACTGTAAATTAGCCCGTAGATATTACTAGGGGTAGACCCTGTACAAAGCCCAATGGACAGGGAATACCCTTTTGACATTCCGGACCCATGTATGAGAGTACTTGAGAGTTCCCAAATGGAGCTAGCCGGTGATGAATGACATTACCGAGTCCCTGATTACTTGGTGATTTTAATTTAATTTAATTTAATTTTTTTAAATCAATCTTGTGTATGCAGCCTGAAGCTATGACACGAATGATTACGGAAGGTGTGTTTCTCACAGAATGACTCATTTTGACGTTTTGGAACACTCATACTCAGATTTCATTTGCAGATAGCACTACGAGGATAACGTCTTGCGACATGTAACCTCTTCCGTGAGTACTCACCACAGGGAAAAGCGGGAAAAACCCATGGTTATCTGTATATGCTTTTATCAAGCTATGAGAAAAACACCACCGCGAGTAGTGTGGCTAACGGGTCTTACTGGATTCGAACCAGCTTTCTCCTGTCTCGAGTGGGGCATGTGTCCAAGCTGCCCAGAGTCTACTTGGGAGAACGGCCAGGACGGTGTACCACTGCACCATCCGACCCGGTGATTTTGATTGAACATACATAGCAGCAGCAATATGTATTTCTCATTTCTTTCGAGGGCTCCACGCCATTCGTCATACCCTATCACGAATTTTTCATCACCATCTCTAACATCAAGCTCTCTGCACCAAGAAACTGGCACATTCACGTTGAAAAGTAAAATCGGCGCATATTTCATGGGTCGCGCCTGATGAGTCTATGGTTGGGGTCGGCAGGCAGAGGAAATTCTATCTTTCGGGAATTGAGTATGACGGCGCTCACGTAGTTATCAACAACTCTCATGTAGATGAGGTGTGTGTTAAAATATTGTACAGTCAGAACCCATGTTGTTGGCCATTCCTATCCGAGGTCGCAGATCCTTGGCTCGGCTAACTCATGTAAATCTCTAAGAATTCCCACAGATGTAATTGTAGAAAAATAACAATAAATATTCTGATGATATTAGCTCCTTTACCAACAATCCACTGCCTTGAGAACTATAATTTTAACAGTGTGCCACTTATCCACTTCACGCAGCATCTTTGCCTGATTCTCTGCAGAAAAACCTCGACCTAAGGAAGTCGCGACACAAAGATCCTAAAGTTGAGATTCCTAAATTCTACTTTTCTTCGCGCATCGATTGACAAGCTGTGGCGCAAGGAAGTACATGTACTACCTTGCGGAGTCTTGAGCAAATGATTCAGACTAGATTGATGACAGGAGTAGCAACATCGAGATTAGGAGTGCGATAATCAAGCGCAGACCACTTCTTAAATTTGCTTTGTTTTACACGAATGTACGATAGAGGCTCCTCATGAAAAATATTGTAGACATCAAGCTTCTCAATTCTTCCTTGACCTCATAATTCCCTCTCTGGCCTCGGGTGTTTTTCAGGATAACATAGCCGCCACATGTGATCAGACTATTCATCATTCTCCATTGAGTAGCATTCTCAGCATCCTCTTTATAGCGCATAATCACAACAGTTTTACAACACCATGGTCGAGGATTTAATGGCTTTTTAAGGCTCATGAAGAATTTTTCGTTCGTAAATATATAGGAAGTTGTTATACATCACGGTCCGTTCACTCAAATTCTATTGAGTAAAAGCATCTAGAAATTTCCATGAGTGCTATTGCTTGATTTACGATTTATTTTCCTCTCATTACTTATCCACTCGTAAGAATATTTCTATACCTCTTTCGCTGGGTGCATCATATGAATTGGTGATTGCAGTAAAAGCCTAGATATCTATTTTAGCTCGACTTGGTGTTTCTTTGGATATCCTAATAAACACACAAAGTGAATGGTGACGGCGGAGTTAGTTTTTTTCATATAATCTAGAGGGAAGGGAAAATTATGCTGAATAATTCCAGTATTTTTGTTGCCCTTAGATTCAGGAGATGTTTTGATTCATAATCAGAATCATTATCTGATATCGTAATCGTTGTTCACGTCAAGGAGGTTACTCGATATGTGCCACTCGATATTAGTCAGGCTCACCCAATTACTTAGGTAACCTTGGACTATTCTCATGAGCAACGTCTCCGAGTTTGATTGATTTATTCCGCTGGGTATCAACAATTGAGCTGGCGCAATTAATTAGGAACTTGGTAATTTTCTTTTTCTAGTTCCATCGCACTCTGAAATTTAGCGATCTATTTCACATTAGAATTTCTCAAAAGTAATTTGTGCGCGACATACCCAGGCGCTGAAGCTGTCACGTTCTCCCTCCCAGTTATTTATCAGAGGTTCTGGAATCTTAGATCCTACGGAAAAGCATTCTTCCATACTTGAATCAATTTGATGGATGTTCATATCGTAGAATGAACATGCTAAATTGTCTGTGATATCAGAGATCTCCTTCATCGAGTCTAGTACACAATCTAAGGATCTGACCTTCTCACGATTACTCATAATCTGATTCATTTCTAACTCAGACTCAGGTTGAAGATTTGGAAGACTCGAGAGTGTCTTGAACCTTCGTTTAATGATTGCCTGAAACATCAATATTATGAGCCGCAATCTCTTTTTTGTTGATTGTAGCCTAGGTCGAATTTTATGAGGATCACCTTCTGGTATGTAATTTTGTGACGCAAAAATTTGATTTTCCGCAGCCTGTATAGTGTATTCTTCATTCTTGTCATCTAACTCATCAAAGTCTTCTGTGTCGCTAAGCCCATTTTCCCATTCCTGTAGTTCTTCGAAGGCATCTTCAAGTAAGTCTTTATATTCATCCGATCTTTGGACAAATAGGCCGGAAATTCCGCGATCTCGGAGAGCTATCAGGGCATCACACGCCCCCCAAGTCTTGCTAATCCTCACTAGAGCATCCCCTTTCTGCGCTACATCTGAAGTATTTTTCGCACAGCCGTATATAACGTCTTTATCCAGAGGGATACCCCTCACAAATTCTGTAAGTTCTGCGACCAACCTGTTTAATTGGAAGTCCAATTCATTGCTCATTGTCTGGGTGTACACTTTGGGGTCGCATAACCCGGCAATAAATACTAAATTAGGGATAGGGCCTGATATAAGCTCACGAAGAATTTTAGTTGGGGCTGAAGGAGGAAATGGTTTGTTGCGAGTTAGAAGGTAAAGTTGAGTCGATTGAGCACGAATAATGGATGCTGTGTCGTGAGCAAGATCCAAAGCGTTTATTTTGATACCTTCTGTGGAAATTCTCGAGCAGGCATTAGATGGCTTCAACCAGTCCTTCAGTGCGTCCAAAGTTAATTGAACCGTATATGCCAGTGTGGCAAGGTCATCTGGAGAATATTTGCTGGATTTTGTCATATTCGAAAGTGTAGCTGGTGCGTGAAGTTGTGCTGTTCTTATCTAAAAACTAATCATTAGAGGGAAAATCGAGGTTAGTTTGCAAGTGATCTATCTTCCTCTGAGAAAGTAATATAAGCCCTGTTATAACGGTGTCCCTTATCCGAATCATCATCATCATCATCATCCAACATTCAGTCGCAATGCAATGCAGACAACTTTATTCCAAGCAAGATTATTTAATTTACCCGCACCTAATCTTTACTATGTGTACGCATTTTAGCAATTTCAATGAATCGGGGCGTTGGAATAACAAAAAAGGGAGTCTGCCCGCAATTATCCCCGTCTTGTTGCTTTGAATATCGACTGTAGTCACTTCAAGTCAAACTACATAACGTTACATACAGTTGAACCTGTCTAAATGCAAAGCCTCGGTAGTCCAAAAATTTTGCACTTACAGGGCTACCAGATTACTGATTTTCAGTACGCCAGTATCCCTGTGAGTGCAAAACTTTTGGACTACCGAAGCCTTGCATTTAGACAGGTTCAACTGTGTATATATATCTTTTTACTTATAAAACCAAAAAGCAGATACTCTGAGTTGTACATTTAAATGCACGAGTGAAGGTACAAATAAACAGTTCTCTTGTGCATAGTAATTGAACTTGCTGCTGAGGTAGATCTGGACTGATACGAAATCCTAGTGATTATCTTTTATCCCAAGTGCTTAGGCTAATTTTTTGGGGAAATTTCTGTCATAAAAAGACGTTTGGCGACATATGTAATTAGCATAAATATTTAGATCAAGTTTCTATGAAGCATTTCGTGAGACTTGAGTTGATGGTGGTGAGAAGAGAAGCTACCAAGCAGACAAAAAAAGGGTTCAACAGGGTGGGATACAAGAATTCTGAAAATGTACCATGCTCGGACATATCTTAGTCTTATTTCTGTTGTTATAGAGTATAATGTAAAATATTATCATTTGATCCTTTGATTAGGTGATTACATATATGTGATTATATGATGATGTGATGATGAAAGATATCCATCTTCTACTGAGGAGCATGGTATAGTAACAAAACTTTGGCCAAGTGTATCCTGTCGGATATTGACCTAATTTCGGGGTTCTATTAGCAGGAGAACACCTGAGGTTTCTTGGATTAATGGCCACTAATTAATCGAATCTAGAATACTTCCAGAATTCTTCGTAAAGCGTCAGATGAAACAAAATTGGTCACTATTCATAATTTCCATGTTAGTCGGCCGGGGGGAGCATCTAATTAGCGTCGAACAAGCAAATTGAGCTGAGATTCATTTGAGATCCCATGTCAAGGATCCTTCTCACCCTCGAAATTACCAAACTGATTTGTTTCGTTCCCAAAGAGAGAGAGAGAGAGAGAAACACGCGGAGTCCTCACTGTTACTAAAGATGTAAGGATCTAGCAGAACAATTCAACTCATTCTGTCAACACTTTAGCAGTTATTTGTTGTTCTATTATACTTCTTTCATTCCGTCCCATGCCTCACATCGTCCTTAGCACGTGAGTTTAGGCCCGTGACAACAAGCTCATGAAAAAGAGATATTTTTAGGCAAAGGAGTCAGATTAATGTTGGTCCACTTCACATGTAAGACCCGCGAGCCAAGTGAACTTAGACCTCAGAGAGAACCAAGCTGTCTATCCTTATGGCCAGCTAGCGCTAAGTTCGTCTTCTGAACAAACTATGCTGTCGAAATTCGGGAATTCAATCACGACATTGCACATCACCAATAATTAGTCTTCTATCACGCAAGCAGTCTGGAAAGAGGAAGTATACCATCTTTAAAATGAGGAGAAAGTGGAAGTGGAAGTTGTATATACATGTCCCTCTATATAAGAAATATTCCATTCTAAGTCAAATATTCAATTCTCTTTATCTCGATTCGTTCAAGCTTTCTATGAAAATATGACACGCATTGTCGAATATGGAAGGAAACATGGGTTTCAAAAGGCCGATGACCTTCATTCAGGTATCTTCAAATATAACCAATAAATAAGGGCTTGAATTCATATTAACCTTATGCCAGATATAATTCAACAAGATGAGACAGATACTCATAGACAGATTGGAGTCACGTCTGCTGTTTTTCTCATCTTCAACCGTATGGTCGGAGCGGGTATCTTTGCGACTCCAAGTGCAATACTCGCGCTTTCTGGCTCTGTGGGTCTAACCCTGATTATCTGGGTGATTGGCATGCTCATTGCTATGGCTGGCCTCATGACATTTATGGAGTTTGGAACTGGACTACCTCAAAATGGTGGAGAGAAAAACTATCTTGAGTACATCTTTACAAGACCTAAATTCCTCGTCACCAGCATGTACGCAAGCTACGTACTTTTATTGGGCTGGGCCGGATCCAACTCCGTTATCTTTGGCGAGTATATCCTGAATGCTGCCAATGTCGAGGTTGGAACATGGAATCAGAGACTTGTGGGATTAGGATGCATCACAAGTGCTTTTTTAATTCATGGACTGGCGCTCAACTGGGGCTTACGACTGCAAAACCTCTTAGGCATGATAAAATTGGCTATTCTACTTTTGATTGCCTTCTCTGGGTTTGTAAGTGATCCCACAGCGTCTAAGTTATATCATAGCGTTTTTATATAAAACTCAAAGAAAAACTTCTGACACATAATCCATTCAGGCTGCTCTTACAGGACATGTCAAATTGGCAGAGAAACCTGACAACTTCCATGATATTTTTCAAGGAACGAATGGTAGCGTGTGAGTAGCTATGACACCTTTAACTTCCATCTCAAGAAAATTACTAACTCTCCAAGATACGGCATCGTAACCGCTTTATACAACGTCATTTGGAGCTTTAGTGGCTACAGCAACGCCAACTACGCTTTATCAGAAACAAAAAATCCCGTGCGAACTCTTAAGATCGCAGCTCCACTGGCATTAGGGCTAGTCTCGGTGCTATATATGCTCATAAATGTTCGTGGTAGTCTCCTACAACTTGTAAATTTATATGCTAATAAACTTAGATTGCATATTTTGCAGCGGTTCCGAAGGCAGATATAATAGGTTCTGGTCGCATTATAGCAGCTTTATACTTCCGAAATTTGTTTGGAGCAGGTGCAGAACAAGCTCTTTCTGTTTTTGTGGCGCTTTCTGCTTTTGGTAACGTATTAAGTGTGATCTTCTCGCAAGGAAGATGTATGTATCGCAATCCTGACGTTAAAGAAGACAAGCTAAGTTTCCTAGTGGTTCAGGAAATTGGTCGTGAAGGAATTCTCCCCTTCTCTCGATTTTGGGCGAGCAACAAGCCTTTTAATGCACCTTTGTCAGGTCTCTTTGAGCACTGGCTTGTTTCGGTAACGATCATGCTCGCTCCACCACCTGGAGATGCCTATAATTTTATTCTTAAGTTCGCATCCACCCAATCTTATTTTTATCGCAGAAGCTGATCGCTAACTTGTTAATTAGTGTTATTTCTTATCCAGTTGCGGTAATAAATCTTTTCGTTGCTGCTGGCCTAATACACCTTTATCTCAACCCTTACTCTCCGAACCGAAATCCACAAAATTGGTCCCCACCATTCCGTGCCACCCTCCCCGTCGTTATCTTCTTTTTAATATCAAACATCTATCTAGTAGTGGCGCCTTTTATACCTCCAACAGAAGGTCAGCAGGTATACAAGAGCCTTCCCTACTTTTCACACTGCGTTGTGGGAGTGGGAATCCTTGGAGCAGGAGCATTTTATTGGCTTATATGGGCGGTCATATTGCCTAAGTTAGGTAATTACTGTCTAGTTCGAGAAGAACGTGTCCTGGAGGATGGCTGGACCAGAGGAACTTTTCAGAGAGTACCAAAATGAGAGTTTTGGGTGCTCTGATGTTGATGAGAAAGTTTAGATAACTGAACAGACGGAGGATATGGCGTCGGAGTTTTGCTCTTTATCTGTATAATAGACACATATGATACCCAGTGTAAGCATTTCTTGAGCGTTACAGCTTAATCAAAAGTTCGTCTCAAACAAAGATGTTTGAATTTTATCTCAGAGATTGCTTCCATTTAATTGTGAACTTGGATTATTTCACTTGGTTTGATGATAAAACGTACACGATAAACATATCCGGGTGAAGGGGCTTACTAGTACACTGTAATCTGAAGATAGTATATTCGAGCTTTTTTAGAGCTCCGTTTCGCTAAATAGGCATACAAATGTACCGGTACGTATGCAATCGACATGTATCTCCCTCGACGTGCGCTCATACTGCGAAATGTCTGCCAAGGAGAATTCATGATCATGAATGGCGTCGGAATATGTGAACCAAGAATTTGTTTCAAAAATCCCCACAGTAATTGGTCCGTGCACCCTCTACATTTCAAGCGAAGATATCGTTATAGGCTTATCTTAAGTGCTAGTCCCATAAAATATCGTAATATACGTACATCAATAAAGCTATAACGTTACTGGTAAATGTAAACAGAATCTACCTGAAACTATAGATAAATTAACTGTAATTCGGGTCAACTCGCGTCGTCGATAAAGATGATTTAGTGACTCTGGCTTGCTCATTGGTGGAACCGATGTTAGGCGTGAAGCGCATAACGCGCTTCCAGGCCTGATTCTCATATCATGCACGCGATATAAAATAAAACCTACTTAACCACGGAATGAATATTGACAATGTTTCTTGAATCTTCTCTGCTGAATTAGAGAGCATTTTACGCGTATCCCTTCGTCTTTTGGCTGTTTCATGACTCATTTTGGCGGTCAAATCGACTGATAACTGGAATTTCACATGTAAATAAATGTACTTAGTGAGTAAAGACGCGGCTCGCGTCTTTGTGCCCTTTTAATAGTTTCCAAATCAGTGGAAGTTTTGTGCCCTGCTCCGCTCCGCATCAATAGTATAATATACATTAATTACACCAACCTAGAACGTTTAATTAGGCTAATGATGGCAGCGTCCGGGGTCTCGTCATTTATTGACTTTGTAAAAAAAAATCGAAATCAAGATCCCTGCCACCCTAACCTCTCGATGATTTGAGCAGGCAATACTTCCGCAGTCCTCGATTCACTTGAGCTCTTACGGAAATCATGGATATACACCGTTGCAGATTTGTACCGCTTCCGCCTTCATCTATAAACTCACTCGCATTCTCTTGTTCTTATGTCGGAAAAGGTCAAAAATCTGCGCCGCCACGACTAGCGGTTGGACGAGCAAATGGAGACATTGAAATATGGAGTCCAAACAAAGGTCTATGGTTCCAAGAAACCATAATGCGTGGTGGAAAAGATCGAAGTATCGATGGGCTTGTGTGGACTCAAGATCCCAATGAAGAGATTGAGGGAAAGACAATAATCGGTCGCGCAAGACTTTTCAGTATCGGGTACACAACAACAGTTACAGAGTGGGATTTATCCACAGGTCGCCCGTTAAGGCAAGCAAGTGGCAATCATGGAGAAATATGGTGCATAGCTGCTCAGCCTGCAGTAACAGCTTTAAGCACTGGAAAGCTTCGAAACGTTGAAGAAAAAAGTCAGGCCCTGGTTGTGGGATGTATAGACGGAGCTCTGGTCTTATACTCAACCAATGATGATGATCTAAGGCTTCAGAAAATATTAGTCCGACCCTCAACAAAGAAAGCAAAAATTATTAGCGTTACATTCCAAAATCGGGATGTGGCTGTAATAGGTTGTACGGATAGTACAATCAGAATTTTCGATATTCGACATGGAACACTACTACGAGCTATGACCCTAGGATCGGGACCAAAAGGTGGCCCTAAGGACATCATTGTATGGTCTGTAAAGTCCTTGGACGATGGTACCATAATTTCCGGGGATTCGACAGGAGAGCTGAAGATTTGGGACGGGAAGACATACACACTCCGCCAAAGAATCTTATCCCACAAGCAAGACATCCTATGTCTCGCAGTAAATGCGGACAGTTCTTCAATTGTAACTGCCGGGATGGATAGAAGAACTGTAATGTATAAGCCAGTAGCTAAAGGTAAAGGTAGATGGATAGAGGTTGCTCATCGTAGATTTCACATTCATGACGTAAAATCGATGGCCACTTTTGAAGGGGCTGGTCTAAGTGTCTTTATATCCGGTGGTATGTCTTCTTGCACTATGCCACGCGTAAAACTAACTGTTCTAGGACACGATGCATCCCCAATTGTTGTTCCGCTGGAAAAGTATGGCTTTGAAAACCACAGAACATTACCATTTCTTCCCCAAGATCCACCACTTGCAAGTGCACCAAAACCACGACTATTAATGAGTTGGTGGGACAGAGAGGTTCGGATCTGGAGATTTGAAAAACAAACACACCTGACAGATAAAGATCTGAATGATGACCTCTCTAGAAAACCAAAATTAGTCGCCAAAATATATCTAAAGGGAGAGGCGAGTATCTCATCAGCAGCCCTGAATCTAGAAGGCAACATGCTCGCAGTTGCAACTACCATGGAAATCAAAGTCTTCCAACTCTGTGCTCGTACTAATAGCCAGTGCGGTAGCCTTCAAATATCAAAGCTTGAAGTTCCATCTACAATTTCAGGTGGAGCAAGGCTTATTAGCTTTTCTCCCGACGGTAAATGGCTCTGTATCATTCGACCCGAAAATGATCTTATCCTTGCTCGGATTAATGAGTCTACGATTTCTACGCATATTACAAAAGTGACTCGCTTAAATCGCCATACAGACAAGCTAGCCCTAATGGGAGGCCTTGGAAACTACAATAGAACAATCACACAGGTGGCGTTCTCAGATGATAGCCGCCTACTTGCAGTAAGCGACCTAGCAGGGTATATAGACAGCTTTTTACTCACTGGGGATCAAGATATTATTAATGAAACTCCATCAGTCTTAGGATCAGACTCAGAATCCGACGAAGAAGATGAAGAATGTTCGAGGTCGAGAGAAATCTATGGACAACGCTGGATACGAAATCCAGCCGCAGCATCTATACCCCAACTCCCTGCGGCACCTACTGTATTATCATTTCGGCCCCGCGTAAAAGATTTCTCTAATACCACTGTTTCTGATCCGAGCAAAGACTTAAACATGGCTGAAGATAGGTTACTAGTGGTCACTGCTACAAGCGAAGTCTTTGAATTCAGATTACTTGAAGGACGTTTGAGCGAATGGTCGCGCAGGAACCCTCCAGCTACTTTTCCAGAAAAGTATAAAAGAACGTTAGAGATAGTAAGGGGGGTTATTTGGGATGTAGGAGCTGCGAAAGAGAGAGTTTGGCTATATTCTGTTGGCTGGCTTTGGATGTTTGACTTGGGACAAAACTTTGGGGGGCAGAAAATAAGAGAGACTAGCCTAAAAAGAAAAAGAGGTAAAAGCGGTGCTGGGGGTAGTATGGACGTATCAGTATCAGATATTGGTGTCGGAAAAATATCCTCAAGAATAACTCACGGGGAAATCGATGAAGAATCTGAGACTTCTAGCCATGATGATACGGATATTGATATGGACATTGACGACGACGAGACATTTTATCACCCATCGCACCCTTCCAAAGATATTAAGGCAGATCATCAGTCAGATAATCGGAAAGAAGAAGAAGCAGTTGAAGAGCTAGAAGCTCGAAATATCCTTGGATCAACTCCTCAGACCATCTCAAATATCAAGCCATTCTCCAGTTATCACACATTCAAATATCGACCTATTGTTGGATTAGCGGTGCTCGGAACCACGGATACCAACGCCGGTCCGGAAGTCGCCCTTGTAGAGCGACCGATTTGGGAAACAGATCTACCCGCTCGCTACTATGGAGAACAAGAGTGGAGAAATCAGGAAGTCGACGTATAGTCTGTCTCTTGTATCTAAAAGGCGTTGTGGAGTTGAATGTGATAGCATATAGTCGCAAAGATAATGAAATTCTGGCCACCGGAAGCTTGATACCTCAGATTCAGCTAGTCTTTGGATAATTTGTGTAAAATCTATTTCAGACTACGTGCTTTGATCGTGAGTCAGTGCCATGTCTACGGCGGGCACTTTTTTTCATCATACGCTTATTACAGTACTGAAACCCCTTCGTACTCAAGCAATTGAGATACTCGCGCCCGAGAGATCCCGAAGCTTTATCTGATTGGGTTGTGAGGCTCCTTCTACAAAGGAGCCGCGCCACTCTTCGTTTCAGTATTTTGCGGTCGTCACCGCAATCTGTTGAAACGCATATCTCACGCCTATCGGAACGGATATCTGTATGTACCGCGTTCATGTTTGTAAGAGTACCCCTCTATCTACCTACGTACCTTCCTTTTTGTCGAGACGGATTTCTTTGAAGGCTGAAAGTATGAAGATCCTCTGTGAATCCTTCCAACTTCATGTTTGTAACGATTGCGTTGGGGGACCGACACGATCACTCTTCGACGTGGATTTAGATTTTAGGGCTGAGTTTAATCAGTAACGGCCCATCGAAAGCGTCTCTTCTGTCACCACTATGCTTCTCTTCATGTGGTCCTGTATGAGCACTATATTGAAAACATGAAATTTCTAGACGTCGCATATAGCACCAAGTAGTGTCCTCATATCCTCGTCGTATTCCTGACTGGACGATTTATTACCTTCTTGTTATATTTTACTATTATGCGCGCGCTTATAACCCTATATAGTCTCATTATGCTTTACATATTGGATATAAGGAGTCACGGACGAGAAAGATGATGGTAGGAGATGAATAAGCGGTATCAGGTGTGCGATAAAATACGGATGTAAGTAATTTAACAAAACGTTGCACGCTTGACAGCTGGAGCAACTCCGTACCCTTTTATACAACAACTCCGAGACCCCCGTACGCGCGACAAACCCAAACGCCGACTCCATCATCCTTACGCACCAGATCGGCTTCCCAACCGTCGCTTCCGACATTCCCCGATGTTTCCTAATAGATGACATCCCCTATTCCTGGGGCGAGACCGAGTGCAAGATTAGAGCCCCGGAATGTTTACTTTTCCCGCAGGGCTTTCTCCGAGGACTCCTTGCCAGAACCCTGACAGCAGCTCCCTCCTTTCGGGCTGTTGTCCCAACAGCCGATTTTAAGTGGAATCCCGCTGGTCGGCCAGTTGCGTCGAAACCTTAGCCGCGGCCCGCGCCTCGGGGATCTCCTTGGAAGATGGCTTGGGACGACGAGGGTGCTTATGGTGGTAGCTTGAAAGGGACTCGGATAAATTGTCACTTACTATATCGGATAGAGGCTGCCATGATGTTTTCATGTCACCGGTGTACTTAACCCGGTATTCAAATCCACGCGATTTGTGGCGTCTGGATCCAATAACAGCGTCAACCTCGTACAGGTCTTCTCCGAACTCATCGACCTCAATCGGAGGATTCGGGTCGTTAGATTGTCCTGGCAAGGGGTTGCCTGGGTCGGGACGCAGTAAGCTCGTATGGAAAACCGGGTGAATAGAATTTAAATCCTCGGGGAGATGCAACCGGTAACCGGTAACTATGGGTACTTACTAGTTCAGCTATTCGAAAGGGGCCTAAATTTTTCCAATCCAGCTTTTTGCATGGCCTTCTGGTTTTGATATTTTTTGCATTGACGAACACCTTGTCACCCACCTGATACGATGGGGGAATCGCGCGATGCTTGTTAGCGTAGGTTTCGTAGTACGCTTGCGAGGTCTTCATATTTTCGCGCAGGAAATCGTTCAAATCGTTCATCTGATCGACAAATGAGTTCGCTAGGTTTTGCTGAATCCTAATATTATCTGATGCACCAGAGACGCCCAATTTTCTGGGAGGAGAAATTGCCGATCTTGGATGTTGGGCGGTATTGGCAAAAAATGAGGTGACTTTAGTTGTGACCGATTCCGTATTGTTTGCGTTGAATTCTGCTGAAGGGAGCCAACCTACCCAGTCTTCTTGCTGATAATTACAATATGCTCAGAGGTAACACTCGAGATTCGCATTGAGGCGCTCGGTTTGCCCATCAGTCTCTGTTCTTGTGCTTAAACAATTATTTGAACATCTTCCTATTCGTCGTCATCACTCTGCATCTCTAATAGCGACGTTTCGAGAATCTCATCATCATTTTCTTCCTCGTCATTGTCGATTTTTGTGGGAATAAAGTATTAGTTAGGAGTTTCTGGCAATCACGTGAATATATCGATTAGCGTTATTTATCTTGAAGAATCTTGTATTTTAGAATAGAAGAGAAGAGAATAGGACATAGAATACATAAGTGAAAACTCTCCGTATTTCTGAACCCCATCTGTGCTAGCACATCGAGACCGGTGATTTACCGACAATTTCCATCTCTTCTGATCACTGTGGCTTGTCGACAGCTATCTTAGATCCTCCGGTAACCTTAGTACGATCACGTCTGTTACGAAGTAATCTGACTTCATTGAAGGAATCGACAACTTTAGCGAAAGCGTCGTTAGAATAATAGTTGATTAGTGTCGGGTTGACCTCTCTCTCGATGAAAAGTGCACATGCGATCAGTGGTCCCAGCTCTCGGCGCGGGAACAGTTCGCATTTGTCTCCGTGAATAATCTTTACATACGGCCGAAAGTGATCCTGTACTCTCAATAAAACATCCATACTGCTCTTATAAGAGGCGTAAGACTGTCGAAGTTCCGGTAGATGGCACGCCCACGGATATGATTTCAAGAATCTTTTGATAATTGGCACATGCTGCATCTGGGAGTATCTCAGGGGCGTGATGCTTAAATTCAAAATACTTTTCACTAAGTTGGTTTCTCGAGGAGAATATGTGCAAAACTGTATAAAACAAGCGCTTTTAAAAGAAGACATCTCAAACCAGGCCTGATTGATAATGCTGTGTGAGTGGTCTGACATTTTGAGATGACCATTAAGGAGGCTCGTGCATTCGATCTTAAATTTCTCAATCAGTGCCTTTGGTCTTGCCTGCGTGATGGCTTTTCGATTGGAGTCGGTTATCAATATACCAGCCAAGAAAGCAACCAAAGAGTAGTGTGCATAGAGAGTTTTAGGCGTTCGGCAATAAATTCCCCCATCACTAACTGTTTTATCGCTCGGTTGCGGGAGATCCCAACTGCACTTAAATCGGGCGAATATCCCATCGGGAACTGGTCTCTCAGGATCGCGACTCAACACATCGATCTCTTTCCTTAAAGTTGCTAATTCTTTCAAATCGTTCTCCGTTATCTTTTTCTGGACCACATGATGTTTCGGAACCTTTCGCAATATTCCGTTAAAGATACAATTTGTATAGGTCGTTATAAGATTTTTGTATTGAGATAGAGTTCCGTTATCAGACGTGCATGCTACAGCACAAGCAAATAATACATCCTTGATAGACTCGTCTGAAGCATTACTGGGCAATACGTAACAGGTTGGGCTAAGATTAATGCGACTTACTAAGTACTCAGTCCGCTCAAATGACTGGTCGTTATTTTCTGGTATCATGGGGCAGGCCGGCAGAAACAGTGAGAATTGGGATGGCATGGTCAAACGTCGATACGGTATAAGAGGACTGACTTTAGGATATTTCTATTAAAAATCACTCTTTGTTGTCTTTCTTCCGGAGTCAGATTCACTAACGATCGGATCGCAACAACATTATCCGAGAATCGGTCATCCCCAACTGGGCGATCACCAGTGTCGATGTATACACGTTATCGATCGAACCACACATAGAGCTGAGTTAAGTTGTTGAGTTTACCTAACACTGGTTGTAGAAGCACAGATCAGCCTGGCATCTATAGAGCTAGCTCACCTTCCACCTGTAATCAATTATCGATTCCACCTATAATCAATTTTCGATTCCATCTTCTCTGTTTTTACCCTTTACACATTCCTAAGTAACTATCTTCCATCCTTCTGCGTTCAGTCACATATAGTCCCCACACATTCCAAGCAAAACTGTTGTGACAGGTATATGAGGAGCGGGTGCATACAATTGTGGGAGTAGCTACAAGTGTTCACGTTTAAGAGAAAGATTGCGGAAGGCTGTTGCTAGAAGGTGTGGAGTAGTGTATTGCTGTACTCTTCACAACGTGGAAGGAGACTCCCTACTTATGGTCTGGCTAACACTCTTACTAATCATACATACTCTCTTACTAATCATGCAAACAGTGCAAACATACCTTAGCGGAACCATGGGTTTTCGTGTAATGCTTGTGTAAGCTTTTGCAAGGATACATAAGATTATGTAAGATTTTGTAATCTGTCCGTAAAACACTTATTTCTGCCCGGAAATTAATAGACTAA
>JAKRRZ010000857.1:0-15561 GCA_022627015.2 Podosphaera aphanis
AACCTAAAGGTACAGGGTATTCCTAGTCCCAATTTCCCCAACTCCAATCCATAACGCCCTACCATGACTCCTGGTCAATAGCCTGTCTCATGGTGTGAAATTGCCATGTAGCAACTTATTCGCAACAGTTTTTTTTTTCTGACGACCACTACTATACTCAGTATAGTCCACCATTCCCCGCGACCTGAGCCGCAGAAGTGCTCAGCGAGCCTATGTATTATATCCACCTACTCCCTGGCCATTAGGGCCAGGCGTACTTTGCTCCCTCGGGAGACGACAGGGCACGTACCTTGCAGGTGCTCGCCGGACGTTAAATATTAAACAAACAAAACTTCCCTAGAGCTTCCGAAAGTGAATCTAGAGAACACGCCAACGATTGGCATATAGTGGGTAGCTCAAAGAAGAAGACAACCCCAGCGGCGACCAAACCTACAGCTTGCAACGATAAGCCCTAGGAACGAAGGCGACCCGGAAGACCGCGGAAATCTCCAATTGAGCGATAGAAGGGGTTTTATCGATGTAACGAAAGGAATATACTAATGCGCAGAGGTACGAATAAAGGGAGAGAAAGCTAAATTGAAAACGTATAGTGGTTTTGCACTTCCTGTAGGTAAACAGAAGAATCACAAACCAAATTTGTACAGATGGAGAGGGTTTTCACCGCAAAGGTTTCCCTTACGTGTAAATATTATAGTTTTTAGTCACCTGCATGGGCCCTTGGGTTTCCTGATCGGGTTAATTGAAATCAAATCAAATCCTTTCCTTCCCTAGAATATGTATCAAACTGGTTCAAAAAATCACTTTCCACATCTAAAGCTTCTCTCTAGCATCAGTTTGTCAAGGCGTGAGTAAACGGAAGAATTATATTTGTGAATTACACGACCGCAGATTTTCAATATCTTTACTTCGGAAAAACTTGACTTAAGCTTACCGGAACTCACCTTCGTTATTATCAATGTTCTCAATGACCTCGGCGTCCTCTATTTCAATTATGCGCCACGGTGGCTGACTATGCGTATTCAGACTTGCACGTCGATTATTCACAGCTCTTACATCAGAGGTTACTGCTTGTGGAGTTAGTACTGTCCTGGATAAGCAATGGTCAACGCACCATTAGAACGATGTCCTTCGAATTCATCAAGAGCTGCCTCATTCGCCATCATCTGCTGTTGTAAATACTCTCTCTTACGAATTAGTTCACTAAGGTCACCTGTCGATGAAGCTGCATCTGGTACTCCGGGCGGGCTATAGTATTCTGTAGGTTCGGAATTTCCCATGTTCTCACAAGAGCAGCTTCGACCATGACAGAAGATACTACACGATCTTCCCTCTTTGCGACATCGACAAGATCGAGTTGAACATCCCTTGTTGCGATTACAAGGTCGGGTCCCAGGAGACGGAATGGGTTTCATCAGACGAGTTCGCTTTCGTGGTGGCGGGATCCCATTACGCCGAGCACCCTGGATCAAGGAAACATCGACAGGATCGATGGGAAAAACTATTGGCATTTCTGATCAGCCAATTCCTTCTTTTGGTGGTGTTGCTCGATTATCGGGACGCACTCACCCAGATCTTATTGCTTCTCTCTGTGTTCCAAATGCTCCACTGTTTCGAGCATGCAAGGCAACCACCCTCTGGGATCTGACCATTCTGTGTGTCCGTATCTGAGGTTCTTGTAACCGAACACTAGCTTCATCTAATTCGCGTGTCGGTTGAGGTATCAGACGCCAAGTATCGAATAATTCTTTTTAAATAGTTAGAGTGTTGCTTCCGATGTTAGGCAAGTATTTCTACAGTTGATGGCTACACGGTAATACCATTGTCTGATTATAGACTCCGGAGCATGCCGGTATCACATAATTGCTCTGATTCAGACGTCGCTTTAGTTTAGCCTGACATTTCTCCTTTTGCTTACGAACAAGTAGCAACGAGGAGGTCGTCAAAATTCGGACTAACTTCTGATAGAACCTGTAGTCTGCGCCAGCTCTAAATACCATGGACGCTTGGTTTCTTGATCGAGCCAAATCTGCTTGATACCTCTGGGCATGATGATCATAAAATGGACCCATTTTCTTAAGAAAGGTGAGGATATCAGAGCGTCCTGTCTTCAGCCATCTTTTCAGCCCTGTATGTGCAGTTTCGCCTGGAGAGGTTGTGCTCATCCCATAATAGCGTACTTGATCTGTCCAGGCTGTAACACCTAGCTTTTTATGTCTCGTGAACCATTGACTATCAAGATATTTGACAAAGTCTTTCCATGCGATATCCTCTGAGCACTCTGCTTGTCGCTCAAGCCTTAGGTGTGCACTCAAGTACTCTTCCTCAGTTGGTGACTTAATAATTGAACAGAAGAATTCTATTGCCTGCTGCCCAACAGGATTCAGGATTGCCTTTCGGGAGAGTTCATCTTCGTCGTAGCCAAAAGCACGCATTATCCAAGCCTCGACATCCATTTTCATATGCCATGAGCTATTAAGAATAGTACACCACCAGGGCAGAATATATTCAGAGGGATGATAGCAGGCAGAATACTGATCTATTATTAAGCCCACGGGTGTCGAATATTATTCTTATTTACAACATTAAAGGAAGACTCCTTTTGATAAGGGAAACATAAAGCAACGTGTCAACACTTCTCGACCCCTGCTATGTTACTAGCCTGATGTAGCTAGATAAAGCTCTAGCAACCGACTAGCCGGATATGGACTGTACGCAAGGCTTCTTTTTTTTTTTTTTTTTTTAAATCATTCTTGTGTATGCAGCCTTCAGGCTATGACACGAATGACCCTGGTGCGGTACATGGAGCGATGTTTCAACATGACATAGGGGGCACTCACACCGAACATCATTTGAAGACATAACTCGAAGTCAGGTGCCTTACAGCCCTTTCTACCCTCAACCGTATATGTCTGCCGTAGGAACGCATTTCAGCCACCCACGGCTGTCCTGTGTGCCTTCAACATCGTCACATACATGACCAGGCGAGAAATGTGGTGTGGAGGTCTTGCTGGATTCGAACCAGCTTTCTCCTGTCTCAAGTGGGGCATGTGCCTTGGCTACCCAGACTCTACTTGGGTAAATGGCCCGGACGGTGTACCACACCACCATCCGACCCTACGCAAGGCTTCGTGTATTCCTTAACATGAGCACTGAATTTTTGGGACATTTGGGAATACTGATCCAAGGGCATTTATGCATGCTCGATCCAGATCATGAAAAATTACGTTAGGATCCTGGATTCTGAACTCAATATAAAGATTTCGCAGCACCTTTAATGCCCAAGTGAAATTAGGTTGCCTCTCCCACTCCACAAAGCAATGTGCAAGCGGAATTTTATTTCCAATACGTGCCACTACAACTATGGTACAAAGGGTTAGACCATAAATATTGGTACGGTATGTTGAATTCAGTACCAGCGCTTGATGGTTCTCTTTGAGAATCAAAATCATATCTCTGTGAGAAAAAAAAGCAAGTTATTGTGTTGGTATGGTCATCGCATTCATAATTGAAAAAAATCCTTCTCGAGAATTAAAATAGCGAGTTCTATAGGCATCTTGTACATGATTTTGTGTTGTCTAAGACGAAGTTTTTAATTGTAAATATCTTTTAATATATACATGTTTTTCTCATCCGAATTCTGGGAAAATTGTTGATATGGTAATGATCTTGCCCTCTTTGGATCTATCCCTGATGTAATAGCATTTTGAGATATACCTGAACTTCGTTGCCGCGAGCTCGACGACGATGATTCGTAAGTTCAGATGCATGTACAGCGCCATAGTTATGCTCAGGCGTGTTACCAAGTCTGGTGGACCATTTTCCTTGACTAGGCTCCGCAATGTTGCTTGCTATTATACGGATAGCCCACTTGCATCCAGTGGTTTTACTCGCACAACTAGGTCGTGTAGACGAACATGTTTCCCTGCTCTTGCCAAGGACACGTCTGGATCCCTTAGCATATATTAATCTATTATATATACTTTGGTTTTTATTCTTCACGATACCGCCACCAAGAGTGATTTCAAACCCCTCTCTCCGGCTAAAATCGTGTAAGTCGTTCTTAGTCTCGAGGTATGATTGTAAGTAGAGCTGGGAGGGGTTGGAATAGAGCTAACATTTTCTTCGTCGTCTAGATCTTGTTCGCTGGATTGTGGTAGTGATGAAACGTTAACTCCTAAAAATAATAGATGAAATCAAGAGTATTAGAGGTAGCACCACAAAATCATTGGAGAAAGAGACAAAGAAAAACTTTTGGAGCCTAGCTCTATCTGATTGATGGGCATCTCCGCAGTACTGATTCACATCGTTATCAATCCATGGAAATTCTATATTATCCATTTGATCGTGAAGAACTTCTAGCGCAGAATCTTCGAGAAGACAATCATGTACGTCCTGGGTGTAACTCGAGGTCTCTGGGTTGGAAGTCATATTGAATTTAATGTGTGAATATGTGTGAATGTATTCAACCAGCCGGATTGTTTATTTAGATTTACATGTACTTGGACAATATTAGCTAGCAAGGGTATAAGCTAGATCTGGCTAGTAGTCTGGAAGTATGTACCTTATTTACAAGGTTGTGGTACCTTTCGTTTAGAATTCCCCCGTCCAGCACATGAGTCCACACTCAATGGCAGGCGCAGGAACAACAACAACATCAGTTCTCACTGCCATACGTTTAATCCCAGGCCCATCCAAATTTGCGGCCAGTAATATTCTTCTTTTAAAATGTCGCGTAAAGGCTGGCGTAAGTGAGAAGCGCCATGGTATCCTCTTCGTCTCCGACAGCCACATCGAAGTTGGTGTTTCTGCACGCCCAAGGGACAATGAGGCTAATCAGGCACTGAGCAAAGTCTTGAGCGAGGTAATCTAATGGGTAGCATGTCCCACGTTGCGCTCGATCACCATGCTCACATCATGCAGGCCTTAGACTGCCCCAAGTCGAGTGTTAAACTTGTTCGCGGACAGAAATCAGGTGAAAAGTCGATTGCTATAGAAGGCATTCAAGTCAAAGGGAATCAAAATGAGTTTATGACTCAGATCAAAGATAAACTAAAAAATGCAATGAGACGATGAAATATCAAGTTCATGATTATCTATCTGTACGAGGAACTCATGCGTACGAGAATTTTAAATCATTACTTATTTCTCCATTTATTCAGTCAGTCAGATCTGTAGTAGCCTTAGGAAGAAACCAAGGTAGGTAGGTAGATCCTAAGCTAGAATTTTGATGTAGAACTTTAATGGACCATGAGAAGAAGTTCAAGTCAGAATCCTTCTCTCATAAGCAACCAACAAGCTAACCACTTTAGGAACGAGAGGAGATTGCAAAGGTTACGTCTGAAGTGTAGAAATTTGATGACGGGGGTATATGTATGATACATTCATTGATGTATTTGACAGCTACTTCTTGAGCCGAAAAGAGAAACCTCATGACGGTAAATTTTTTTAACCCCATCAATTTTTTCCCAATCGCTCCCGAATCTTGTAGGGATATTTATTCGATCAAGATGACTCGTGATGTAAAATAAATCACATCTACATGTACTCGAGGCGTTCAAGAAAGGCATTAGTCTTAAAAAAGCTGTTCCAAAAAGAGGCGTACGACAAGCAACGCTTCAGAGTCCTACTGAGGGTCATTGGGCTATTAATCTGGCTTTTTCAAATTTCAGAGGCTCTCTCCAACTCAGGAGGCTCATTTGATTGAATGGATCTGACTCCAGGCAAACATATACCTACCTCCAACCGACCGACCGACCGACTGACTGATCGACAATTTAAGGATATGACTGAGCGGTTTAGAGCGACTCCGAGCCAAATTAAAATACCCAGATTCGGTCTTTTATTGGGAGAAACCCGTTAATTAGCGTCAAGAAAAGCTGGGAAGTTGATTTTCAGCATCTCAATAGGACTTCAACTTTTGTAATAAAGCAATTATTTGAACAACTTGCCATACCCGAGAGCATGGCTAGTAATCCTTCTAATCGTTGTGACATGGATACGACCATTTTTTAAGTTGCAGGATCGAAACGTCAGGTCTCTGGGTCATCTGAGTGTAATTTTATTCGGGAGAAACAGCCTGGATTGCGTGGTTGAATGCCCATCATCGAGTGTATCTCATCGTCATATCCCCACATGCAATATTTCAAGGTTAATATGTTCAACAGCAGCCGCTTCCGTAAGCTCTAATATAAAATAAAACCTTCAGGTTTAGAGCTGTAGAAACTGGCAGGACTTCGGACTCTAAAGCCGTTGAGTGGTTGAAGAGGGTCTTTATTCCCTCTGCCGTAACACCAGAAGACTCTCGGGAGAAGAGATAACTCATTCAGGATCGTAATGAAAGTCATTAGACAACATGATCTATGTAGATCTTTTTTTCTTGCAGCGGTATATTGCTTATATCCTGATCAGTCGGGTTTTAGCCCCATGAAAATGACATACAGAATACAGCTTGGATTTTCCGCCGGATGGGATACCGATATAGCTATAGACAGAAGGAACTTTGGTATATGATATAGCAAACATTTTCATTTCCAGAGAACTTTGTATACACATCAACCACAACATTTATAACTATACTCTTAGCACTACCCCATCTGACAACTTTTTTGCATTTCTTAAAGGTTGCAAAAAGAGAAGCATCACAAACAATGTGCTTAGTTGCAGCTGAGTCTATGAGAAATCTGGAGGTTTTGGGATTTTGTCTACTTTGACAGAGGCTTTGCTTTATTGAGCTATGATCAGAAAGTTTTTGAAACATATCAAAACTAGCAAAAGTATATACCTCTTCAGATTTTAGTGCTTGTATCATATTTGATACATTGGTATTTCTGGCGTCTGTGTTACTTATAGTTGAATTTAAGTTATGTATGGCACATTTCTCTGAATACTCATCATGGGAAATTGCAAATACCTGGTCTTGACACATGTCAAAGTCAAGATTTATCAGGTTCAAATCTTCAGTCTGTTTTGATGCCAGTACTGCAGGCTCCGATGAATTGTTTCCTTGGTGATTTTTGGATGAATTAGAAGAAATTATTGGCATTTATATTTGAAGACCAGCCTTTTGGAGCTCTCTTGGGAAACATATCCCAACAGTCAGAAGGCATGCGTTTCTTCATTCTGCTTCTGCACTTTGGATGGTCTAGACTTAGACCCTGAGCCCAAACTATGAGCATTATGACCTCCATGCGAAGCCACAAGAGCAAGCTTCTCTTCCTCATCCTTTTTTCTCAGTCTTAGGTGAGAGTAGCTGCCTGGTTTCCAACCCTGATATATATAATTTCAGAGCATACACATATTCTTCCATAGTGCTATAGTTGGTTAACTATTACAGTTGATAGGTTATGGAGGAAAAATAACAAGTCCTGAAGTAGGAAAAAAATAGTAGGCATGACTTATCAGAGTGACAAGAAGTATTGGATTAATAGCTGAATGAGGTACGTATCAGATGGATAGGTATGAGCTCAGTGAGGGGTCGGATGGTGCAGTGGTACACCGTCCTGGCCGTTCTCCCAAGTAGAGTTTGGGCAGCTTGGACACATGCTCCACTCGGGACAGGAGAAAGCTAGTTCGAATCCAGTAAGACCCGATAGCCACACCTGCGAGCGGTGGTATTTTTCTCACAGCTTGACGAAAGCATTTTCAGATAACCACAGGGTTTTCCCGCTTTTTCCCTGTGGTGGGTATTCACGGAAGAGATTACATGTCGCAAGACGTTATCCTCGTAGTGCTATCTGCAAATGAAATCTGAGTATGAGCGTTCCAAAAACGTCAAAATGAGTTATTCTATGAGAAACACACCTTCCGTAATCATTCGTGTCATAACTTCAGGCTGCATACACAAGATTGATCTTAAAAAAAAAGAGCTCAGTGAGTATGAGAAGGGTAAGTAGGATAAGATGAGTAGAGTAGAGAAAGATAATCTTGTTGATTGATCAGGCCCGTGCACCAGAGCGCGGGAAATTCATCTCAGCAAATATATTTGTGTGATTACATAACAACAAACCGTTCGTCCGTCACTCCTGGCAATGGGCGTCGTACAGAGTGATGACCCGAAGCCATCGGCAACCTGTCTGATACACATCCCTACTCCCTGGTATTCAACATCCTGTTCACCCTCATGACCTTTTTTTACAAAAGCTCGTGAACTCGGGCTCTTTCCCTGTGGTATTACAGCTTATCTGACCACAAGTTCATCTATTTCCTCATCACGATTTCAAAAGATTCAGCGATCATCTTGGCCGATGCCGTCAGCTTTGCTGACTGGGAATCGGAACTTCAAGCTGCCTTAATCAATGGTCGGCTATCTCACGTATTTCACGACTTGGACGAGATTAAGCCAGCAATAAAACCTCGACCACCTGTCCCCCACGAGAAGCAATCTACCGAAGTATTCGACAAACTGTCCACGGAGTACGAGGAGAACTTGGCAAGGTGGAAGGAGGGTGAAATCGAAGCCAAAAATGTCCAGCTCCGACGGCTAAGCCCAAGCGTTCGACCACAAAACTTTCGAAAGATGTCTGCAAACCAGATTTTTGACAATATAGCAGCAACTCCCTATGAAACCGCCGTCAGAAATATCATCAGCATCAAATTTACGACATCTCAAAACTACTGCAATAATATTATGCAGTATTACTTGAGCGTGAATAGTGCGGCCGAATAAATAGTCCCACACGTTGCACCATCAGACTCGGATAACTCATATCTAGTACCGCATGGGTTTGCAAGTCTCCTCTTTGTCCTAGGTACTGGAGTCATCGACTTGCTAGAAACCTTGAGGCAGACCAAGCTTGTCGACGGAAAGAATGGGTATTCATCGCTCGAGAACATGATGTCCACACTTCGACGAGTATGGAAATCGAAGTCGAATTCGTCTAGGCAGATTTGTATTGCTACTGGCTCAGAAGAATCTAATGAAGGAAAAGAGAGGGAAAAGGCAACAGGAGGACCTAATGACTTCTGTAGGCTCTGCTAGCATAGACATAAAAATAAGCACTGTTAAAAACAGCACCCAGAGTGGAAGTCTTCAAAATCTAAATAGGATCAAAAGGAGGGAAAAAAATTGAAAAGGCCAGCGTTAGAATCGCAGCTGAAGGTATCGGGACAGAGAGTGAAGGAGACCAGTTTTCTGTTTGCTAGCTAGCGAGAGCAGCGTCAGCTAGTCTAATAAAAAATCCTCTATTGTATGATACCGGTGCCTCGCACCATTTTTTCCGTTGCAAAAGTGATTTATTCTCATCAAGGAGACTTCACAAACCGTTTAGATCCGATCAAGCTATAGGCGCATCAACCTTGTTACATCAAGGTACTAGTCGAATCGCCCTTGGAAGTCATACATTTGGACTCCGTGATTTCCTATATTCACCAAAATAATCGTGTACGATTATTTCTGCAGGACGACTTAAGGAACAGCATGGGCTCGTTGCAGCTAATGGCAACGAAATAGTAATCAAAATTGAGGATAATAAGCCAGTTGCTCGGTTGGAAAGTATCGACCATATTCTGTATATCAAGCTCCCGGGGCCGGTAGAAAACTTCAGCTGTACAAAGAACACTGCAGCACCGGGAGTAGCCAGAGTCCCGCATGTTACTAATGCACATCGATGGCACCAGCGCTTAGGACATACAGGTCAACAAACTGCACAGTGCTCGCTAGGAATGACTGGTATCGACTATTCTGAGCTCACAGCTTACGAAACGTGTCATCTCAGTAAAGCACAACTTTTTGTGTCAAGAGAACCTAGGCCAACACCAGGGGAACCGTTAGATGAAGTTTTTGACGATACTGTGTGAAAATTGACCGTTGCATTCAATGCTCATCAATACGCTGTAAACCTTAATGATGCAAAAACACGAATGAGGTGGGTTATAACTACAGCAACGAATGACGAAAGTGCAACACAACCGATCAAGTGGATAGATTATCGATACCATCAATATGGAAACAGAGTACGAATTATCTTTAGAGACGGTGGAACCGAATTCAACCAGATCAAGAATTACCACGATGAGCACGGAATTCGCACGAATACTTTGGCACCATACACATCAGAACAGGACGACGCAGCCGAAGCCTCCAACAAGGTAATTTTAAGGAAGGCATGCCCCATGCTACACGATGTCAGAGTGCCACCATGCTTTAGCCCTGGGCTTTTGAGCACGCAGTCTTTATAACTAATAAGCTATATTGCCTTCGTATTAAAAGTATACCAATAGTCGATTTTTTACGTGGCCTTAAGCAGCCACATCAAGAAAAAGTTGACTTTTCTTGTCTACCTCGTTTTGGATGCAGGGTATTCAAAACAATTGACCTAAAGCCTGGAAATTTTAAAGCTAGGGTAGAGAAAGGATGATTTGTGGGATTCTCTAAAAATACCAGCAAAACCCTCGTGATCTATTATCCCCACTGGACCGCTAAGAGTGGCTGGAAATGGATAGAAAGCTGCTTTCACATGTTACCTTTAATGTGGTTGTTATGTTTGGTGACAGGCTCAACACTTTTGATAAGCAGAAAGCCATAAACAACTGGGCCAGTCAGAATTCATTACCCGTCGAAGAAATCACAGCAAGTATTTCACAGTATCGTCCGAGTTATCAAACCGTAAATGGGTTTGAGGGGAGAGACTATCCTCGTCCCCAGGACAGCAAGCTTTATTTTCTTCTTCTAGTGTACAGCCAAAAGAAACAAAGTCAGCGACACGACAGTATTAGGACAGCCATCAGAAGTACCGCCTGCTATTCCAACATTGACGGTCGAAAATAGCTCAAGTCAAACCTGTGGATTCACCAGAGCTCCCGGCACAGGCAATAAGGTCATTATTGAATCACCAAAAATCATAGCTGGAGGAGAATGGCATGATCGGAGTGCCGCCAATCTTACCACAAATTGAACCCCCAGCTATCCCTGCAATATTAGAAGAGCAGTGGCCAAAACAGCCAATTGGGAAAGAAATTTTTGCAGCATCATCAAGTTCGTCACCCAAACAACGATATTATGCTGAAGAGTTCAGTGATTATGAAAGTGAATACTTATCGTTGACACTATCTGAAAAGTCCGATCATCTGGATCTTACCGAAAGCTTTGGCGATGACGACTACTCTCAAAATGAACAATTAGCCACCCAGCAACATGATATTGTTCATGAGCAACCCGATCAGGGGGAGTTGGGTTCGAGTCATAGTCCTGCTGAACTGGAGCAAGAATTTTATGATCAGGTTATGACAGGGTGGACTGAAATACCCCCAATCGCTGGACAGAAGCGACTGCACTCGCCTGAGCCTGAGCCTGAGATGACACGCAGTAAACGTGGAAGACCGGTGAAAAAGGTTGACTATTATAAGCTTCATCATGGTAAAGCTGTTGTATCCAATTCCGATCCAAAGACATGGTCAGAGGCCATGAGCAGTAGAGAGGCAGAGCACTGGCGCCAGGCGGCGAACAAAGAATGTCGTTTGTTGAAGATACCAATTTGTACAATCTCAAGGAAATGAGTTTATGCCTGAGACATACATTCCTTGGTCTGTGCATATATATATATATATATATATATATTTATATGTAGACAGATTAACCCTGTAGTTCTTTCTTGAGGTTGATCTGATAAATTTATATCCGATTTCGATACTTATTGTTGACTTCCGGCAAGCTCTCATTAACTAAGTGATACTCTCAGTGTTGGTAGATATTCATTCCGATACACTTTCCTGAGTTGTTTATTTCATCATCGTTCCTTGAAGGAATCTGGAGCGATCCAGATCATAAAACGAAGCCAACTTCCTAAAGGTCGGACACTTATGAAGTGTAAATGGGTGTTTAAGAAAAAATTTCTACCAGATGGATCTCTTGATAAGTATAAAGCCAGATGTACTGTTAAAGGTTTTACCCAGCGCGCAGGAATAGATTTCAAAGAGACATTCGCACCCACCCCGAGAGCGGACACTGGTCGGATATTGCTAGCTCTAGCACATAGATTTGGCTGGCATAGGCGACAAGGAGATGTCCCTGCGGCATTCCTGAATCCGGATCTTGATGTTGACCTCTACATGGAAATGCCGGAAGGTTTCAAGGAAGAAGGACACATAATTCGAATCAGAAAAGGCTTATACGGACTTAAGCAAGCCGCAGCCCTTTTGTACGACGACGTGAAAGCCTTTCTTGCCACGCAAGACATGTTCACAGCTACGACGCACGTGTGTCTTTACACAAATAAAGAGAGAGATCTTTTTTTAATCATACATGTCGATGATTTTCAGGTTATGGGACCTAACCTTGGGAAGATAGAGACTTTGATGAAGGCCTTGCATAAAAAATACAAGTTGAAAACAGTGGAAATAGACCTCTTCCCGGGAATACACATCAGCAATCCTGATAAAAATACGCTCAAGCTTTCACAGGGTCAGTACGCGAGGAAACTACTCGCTAGACATGGTCTTCAAAACTGCAAATCAGTTAATTCACCTCTCGAACGGCTCATGGAACCCAATAGCTCGCAGTGTTCGGCTCAAAAAAAGGCAGAGTACAACTCCATAATCGGAGGATTACAATATCTGGCCAACAATACACGCCCTGATATTGCTCATTCTGTGAACCACCTCGCTCGATTCCTCGTCAATCTGGCTGATGAGCATTTAAATGCGGCAAAGAGAGTTCTTTGGTACATCTCCAAAGAACCAGATAAAGATATAGCCTTCAAAACTGGAAAAGATAAACCGATATTAGAAGCGTATTCTGATGCCGATTTTGCTGGTGATCCCGAGACCAGTAGATCAACATCTGGGTTACTCATTAGACTTGCTTCTGCACCAGTAAGTTGGAAATCCCATCTTCAACGAGAGGTTGTTTTATCCACAACAGAAGCGGAATATCTAGCCGCTACAGAAGCGTGTCGACAATTGAAATTGGTCAAGTCCTTACTTGCTGAACTAGGACTCAACGACCGAATTGAAGGAGCAGAATGCACTAACCTATTTGTTGACAATCAATCATCTATATCGCTGATCAAAAATCATGATAATCACAAGCGGTCAAAACATATCGCGCTTCGGAACAACTATTGTCGTCAGCAGTACCAAAATGGAGCGATTAAAATGTTCTATTTTGTGCTACAAAGGCTTAATCTAGATGTTAAGATAGACACATCAAGTGCAAGAGAACATAAAATTGGCTTTGGTGAGGGCGAAGTAACGTCTTTAGGTTCGACTGAAGTCAATACCCCTCTGGGACCCATTTCGTTCCACGTAGGTCCTCTAAACACCCTATTCTTGCTCTGCATTCAAGATATGAAGCGGATGAGTTTTATATTGGAAAATTTACAAAATTTACTAATCCAAGAACAGAAAATCGTTCCTATTGTTATAAAATTTGGGCATCCATGGATGTATCTTTTCCAGAGTGAACAAAGCGTTGCATTCTGTCACCTTATAGAATCAGAGCTACGTCGACTGCACCGAAGATTTGGGCACCCTTCTGTCAAAAGGCTTGTCGGAGCTCTGCAAAGAGCAGGGCACAATGTGGAGAGTAACTTAGTTGAAAAACTAACAAAATATTGTCACCAATGTCAGCTTCATAGAAAGACTCCCGGCCGATTCAAGTTTAGACTACCCAAGGAGTACGATTTCAACCATACTGTTAAAGTTGATGTCTTAATTTTAGACAGTATTAACACTCTTCTTGCAGTTGACGAAGCCACAGCATATCAGGCAAGTTGATTTTTTAACAGATATGAGTGCGAAAACTATGTGGGATGCATTTCGGGCATGTTGGATAGATGTTCATCTTGGTCTCCCTGATTTTATATCCCACGATTCCGACACAAACCTAGCATCTGCAGAGTTTTGTCAAAGCACTAATTCGATGGGAACTCAAGTTCACGAAATTCCTTTTGAAGCTCATCACAGTAACGGGAAAGTCGAAAGATATCATATCCCGCTACGAAGGGCATATGATATAATATGCGTATAGCTAAAAGGTCAGGGAGTACCAAAGGAGGTGAAACTTCAAATGGCACTCAAAACATTAAATGATTCTGTAGGTCCTCATGGACTTGTACTCACACTTTTGGTATCCAGTACTTAACCACGAGTGGTAAAAGATTCTGCGCCATCACGATCCATCGAAATCCGAGCAAAGGCTATTGAAAAGCTAATGCATGATGTTAAGAAGATTCGTGCCCAAAGATCAATTTATAATGCGCTTGCAACTCGAGATGGACCAAACACACTCCCAGTTTTGAATTTACCTCTGCAGTCAGATGTGATTGTATGGAGAGAAGTCAGAGGGTGGAAAGAACCCTACAAGCTGGTAGGATTGGAAATTGACCACCAAAAGTGTGTTGTTGAGATGCCTTGCGGTCCAACAACTATTAGAGCGACAGCTGTAAACCCATATTTCAACGAAGGAAAAGAAACCGAAAACCTGAAACTATCTCAGACTTAGACTCAGATTCGCAGGATATTTATAACGATGATTATTCTAATCCTTGTTGCTACTCTTTTCCAAGATAGTACATAAATTTTACATTGGTTTTTAATGAGGGCAGCAGGGATAAGATGATATCACTAGGTAAGCATAGCTGTTGGGAATGGTACTCTCCCGCTATTTTTCTAGAGCGATATTGGAGATATCAGTTGTTACCCGGCACGGGCAACAACAACAACAAACAGCAATAGCAAACACTTCTGATATTACGGCACAGAGTGTCAAGATACGGCACAAGTGTAAGAGTTGAATTGGGTTAATAGTCGTTATTAGAGATCCCTTATTTTGTATATAGAAGACTGTATGTCTGCGATCGAGAAAAATAACGAAAAATATTATTATCTAACTTTATCGAACTCATATTACCTTATCCTACTATTCATATCTATTTTATCCATTATCACCTTCCTCGTATTTATCAGTTCAACAATACTTCTTTCAGATAAGTTATCTACACTCACCTTATCCTATTTCGGAACTTGTTCTCATCCTTTCCTCTATTACCTGTATATTCTTAGCTTCTACTGCTCATAGCCTTTTTTCAAGTTTTCTCCACAATGAATGAGCAATTTATCAATAGGTTTCGCACGATTTATGAAACGTAACAAGTGTTGTCCCCGACAACTCTCTCTCAAGGATCCAGAGTGTGAAAGTCCATTTGCGACAGTGGTTTCGCCATAAAAATTTAATTGAAAAGCTTTTTGGCTAAGCCTGTTTTGGAAATGATACCAGCTGATAATATATGTGTTTATGAACACAAATTTCTTGCAGGATTATCTTCGATACCCCTGTGCATAAACTACATAGCACAAACGTTTCAATACTCTAAGGCTTCATTCATATCCAACTACACCTTCGTAAAGTGAATACGCTCACCTAATCAGGCTTGGCATCATGCCACCTATTCAACCATCCCAGCACCCTCCTGGGGGCGGGACTAGATCCTTATCAGAAACACTGCTGCTAACAACTGCGGCAGCCACTACCAGAACCGAAGAAGCTACGCTCATGTTCGGAGGAGTAGCTTCTGCCTTGGATGAAGCATCCCGCGGCGCCAATGCCCCTATTATCCCACAACATTT
>JAKRRZ010000858.1:0-15553 GCA_022627015.2 Podosphaera aphanis
TTCTTCAAACCACGCCTTCAGCAGGTGTTGGGTAAGCCGTGGATGTTGTGCCGCGTAAACTCGAAGACCACGTCTTTGAGAATTTGATATCCCATATTGTTTAGACATTGTGAGCTAAAATGTATACTTTACTAAGGTTGGATTTTGTTGATATATCCTTTGAAAATTGTAATACATTGTGACTTACTTTGGAGTTACAATCCTGAAGTTCCTGATGATTAAAGATAGATGAAATATCATGTGTGAGAGACCGGTAAAAGGTGGGACAGGCATTGACTGAGCATTCAAATAAATAAAATTCCCTGGTTACTAGGACGTTGCTAGCCAAATTACAATACATGTTGCAAGATTATACATGTACACGTACATTACCGGCGTCCATTCTACAAAAAACAGTATATATTTGCAATTAAAACCCTATCTACTACGTATATGGGTATATTTCTGATGTGAAAGTCTACCTCTAGAGCCCGATAATTTCCCATTTTCAACTGATATCGGGAGTTCAGAGGTTCACTGCAAAATTTGTAAGATTGAGGAAGTGTCATAGCCCTAACTAGGATATTGCCTTATAGGGGATAGCGTTAACGGGTTTTTACTGTAGTGATTGATGATAAGTGATGGGAGCGCCTGGAGAGACATCCCATGTGGATATTCACGGTAGAGGTTACATGTCGCAAGACGTTATCCTCGTAGTGGTATCTGTTAAAATTATAGGGTATAATTTGGGTTTTATATAATGCGGAATCAGTGTCGGCGATTAGACCGATAAACTAAGATATCTCAATGATTGTAACTAGAAGAATTGATGATAAACTGATAATAAATATATTGAAATTTTCGGTAGAATATAACCTGATAAGATAGATAGACGTAGTAACAAGAATGCTAGGTACTATATGCAAAATATAGTAATGTCAATTTTCAACAGTATCTGCAAATAAAATCTGAGTATGAGTGCTCCAAAACGTCAAAATGAGTCATTCTATGAGAAACACACCTTCCGTAATCATACGTGTCATCGCTTCAGGCAGCCTCCACAAGAATGATTTAAAAAAAAAAAAAAAAAAAAGACATCCCATGTCGTCTACATGGACATCCTCCCCTGCAAAAGTTATCCTCAAGTAGAAATAGATCAGCAGCCTGCCACTGTAAATAATACTATAATTATGAATTGTTTATGAAATGTCTATGTACCTACACATCCTTGTGATCGAATTGATTAACAATTGTGAATTGTCTGTAAAGTGTCTACCTATACATCCCTATCGTGGGAATTTATAATTGGGAAATGAACGCATGGACTACAAGAAATTTACATTTGTGTGCTATCTCTACGACTAAGGACATAAGGGTGCCTTGGACTTCGAGTATCGAATTCTTCAGCGTAGGCATGCCTTTAACATTAAGTTTAAGAGCTTTTGGTCCTGAATCGAAACCTACATACAGGCCCAAGTGGACAGTGGAATAGCAATTGATGAAGGATTTCGATTTTGATTTTTTTTAAATCAATGTTGTGTATGCAGCCTGAAGCTGTGACACGAATGCTTACGGAAGGTGTGTTTTTTCATAGAATGACTCGTTTTGACGTTTTGTAACTCTCATACTCAGATTTTATTTGCAGAGACCACTACGAGGATAACGCCTTGCGACATGTAACCTCTTCCGTGAATACCCACCATAGAGACAAGCGAGAATAACCCGTGGTTGTCTGAGTATGCTTTCGTCAAACTGTGAGAAACTCACCACCGTGAGTGTGTGTGGTAAACGGGTCTTGTCTTACTGGATTCGAACCAGCGTTCTCCTGTCTCGAGCGGGATATGTGTCCAAGCTGCCCCGAGTCAACTTGGGAGAATGGCCAGGACAGTGTACCACTGCACCATCCGACCCAGGTCGCTTTATCATACGTTATAATAGTGGTGGCTTTGTATAATGGCCCTAGACTAGGGTACAATTATAGCTGTCTTCTGGGTCGGGGAGACGTGCCAGATAGTGTTTTGAGAGAAAGAGATTATCCGTCGTTTGAACCAAAGGCTGCTTTAAAATTTTTGGCGTCAGATTTCAGAAACATCCCGCATCCTCTAATAGGGCATCAAAAATAACCGCCCGCTGTCCATTAATCAATGCCACCAACGATGTTTCTAGCTCTAGCTACTCTCGGTATAGCTACGGTAAAGTGCTAGCACAGTGAAAATAAATGTTACAATTCTTGTTCCTTCTTCTCTTTCAACCTACCCGATGTCTAAACTATTTATAATACGGCCAGCCTTATGTCATCAAATCACCTGACTGAACCATCTTCGCTAACCCTCAACTTCGCTCTACTACATGTATTACTTTCTAGGATTTAGGAAAGATGTGATTGTCCTAAAATCGGATATTATTCCGACAGCTACGAAGTCTTCTTTTGTGTCGAAGAATACTCCAAGTCCCACATTTCTGTCCAAATGCTCTAAGTATTGTGGTCAACCGGAGAAGGGTTGAGATTATTGGAAGTTTGTGGTCTTACTAATCAAGTATCTGGGCATTCTGATTAGCTGACCAAGAGTCACGTGCATAATATGTCGAATTATACTCAGGTCGCGTTATCTTATGACTTTGTGTAAAAACCGGTCGGATTACGTCAAGCGACCACGGCCCGCGAGGGGGAGGCTTAGGTCAGCAGCTCAACAACATGCTCCGACGGCATCGGTGCCGCAGAACCAAATTTTCGGCGCCGTCGATGATCCTCAGCCCGTATCAGTGTCGAAGCTACGATGCATTTCGCACGACGCCCGCGGACCCAAACTTTCTTCACACGCTAACCGTTTGCGCGGGGCGATGGGAGGGAGTGACGCAGTCGACCACAGCCCTCAGCCATAGACCCGTAAATAATGACGATCAAAAGGTGACTTGAGACGGTCCATGACCTTACACAACCGCAAACTCTGCAGGAGAAGCCGTGACGAAAAAAAATATCCCGATCAAGAGGCCCGCCCGTGGTGGTCAATTTTTCTAGCATCATTGTAATCTTGTTCCTCAACCCAGCCGTCTCATTACACTCCTGCGGAGCGGAGATGAGCTGGCACTCGATAGACGTTTGCAAGAGTAGATAAACTTTTCCCCGCTCTACTTGGCGCCTCATTCGTCGTGGGATTTATAGTGCCGGTATGTAGGCTATTATAAGCCTTGTCAAATTACTTAGTACCCTCGCGCTACATACATGTAGTTGCACCACCAAGGACTTGGACACCTTCTATCATAAGAGTAACTGTCGCTATGGCTAAAGGCTAGTTTTGTTCCTCCCGTTGTATCAGTGTGGGATTTTTTTGCGCGGAAATTACCCCTAGCCATGACGACAATACCACATGTGGAAAGGTTAACTATCAGATAGACTTATAACATTCAAGACCCCTTCAAAACTGTGCAATTAAAAAGAGGCCCATGCTCCCGGCAGCGTCTTGCTATACGTCAAACTGACGAATTACCTCTAATATTTATGACGTCTATCTAACTCAGGTTTAGTCGACTACGAAAGAGGTTCTTGAGTCTTCTACATTCTTGTATTCTAAATTTTTACTGACGTTGTGTCTAAAATACGCAATAATTGATCACTTTTTTAACCCATGAAGGATAATTCCCCTGAGAAACTAAAGAAGGCCTCAGGTGTGTCGAAACTGTCGTCCAGGCCGAGACAAGGTAGGAAATGGTTGATCAGACTTGTGTATCAGCTTGGGGCTGCTCAAGCTGCCTGAATCTGCCAGAAAAAATGGCCCGGGTGATGCCATCATGTTCATCGGAGTAGAATAGGTTTTTCGCATTCTCTCTATTTCAGATCCTCGAGGCTGGAACCACTCTAGTCGAGTCAAGTCGAAACTGTAGTGTGCGATCGTCCCAGCTCAGAATTTGGATCGAGGGCGTTGTCTTCTACAACTGAAGCTATTACTGCGCTGGATCAACAATGTAGCGTATGAAGGATTTAATGGTGAATATCTACGGCGTTGCGAGCTATATTGCACTGATTCCAATCAGAGGAAGCACAACATCAAATACTGGGAGTCGACCATGGTTTTAACGGCCCGTGGAGAAAAGGAAAAGTCGCGGACAGTCTGACAGAAGATCTGGCTGACGGGTTAAATTTGCGTAAACGTGTCAAATGCACGAACATCTGGTCTCTCGTGGTATTTTTTTCTAGAATAACGTACGTCATGGGCTTAAGTGGGCTTTGATGATTTGGTCGTGTTCGACCCATGATACGCCCGATACGCCCGACAGGACTCAACTGGTTTCCATCTTCTTTTTCCCAGTTAAGCCTTTTTATCTCACACAAAACTTGAGAATCTTTGAATCAACCACAAATTTGAGGTCGTTTGCCGTGCCCTGTAGATCGACCGGACTGGACGATTGAGTGGTTGCAGATCGGGCAAGTGGTGGGCATGGTAGTAGAAGGGAATGGAAAAAGGGTGAAGATCCATTCATGATTGGTTCATTACTTCTTGGTTGGCTTTGACTCGCTTATCAGCCGTATCAAGGCTTACTTCTTTTCAAATAGTAGCCGTCCACAAGAGGGACTGAGTATTCATGTCCCAACCCTTGAATCTGACACGATCGAGCACCATGAGAGCATGAGCTCTGATACCTTGAAATTTGATCCTTGGCGCTCGACCATCCAACGTGTGTCATCTGAACACCAAAACTCAACCCAGTGGTTTGAATCATAGAAAATTTATATCATGTCGCTCACTTTATATTCCTGCTCAATTTTGATGTATTAGTTGGACGTGAAAGCCACTAGAATATTCATTTCTCGAAGCAAAAAGAATAGAGCGACGATTAGTTAGTACTGTGATTTGAACAGATGCAGTAGGTGAAATTTCTCGACAGAAAATGTACAAGTTCTTCCTCACCGACTCCCCCCATCATCAATTGATACCACGACCGCAACTACAAACCTATGACTAAGGGCTCGAGCCCTAATCAATTTGAAGGGATAGGATTTAGATCTCCCTTTATTGGTGTCGTTGGGATTCAAGGACTGGGTGTAGTGATCAGACGAAAATTGACAGGGATCAGGAGTAGCGGCAGACATTTCATGGCGCTAAGTTTCGGGCTTGGAAAAATTAAATATCAACTAGGTTGAATGATAATGAGGAACCATACGTTTTCTCTTCAGAAGCCACCACTGATCGTCCCAGGATATGCTTTGAACGTTGCCATAAAGGAGAGTGGCGTTTGCATCGATTTGTACATCAGCTGGCATGATACTCTATCTCTGTGTGGTGAGACCTAAAATCATGTATGCACGACTAAGGTCAGCCTCAGAGATAAGTTAACTGGATCAACGCAGTCAAAGTTATCTGGATTCTTTTACGACTTTGGCTCAGACTTTCGACGTCGAGTCTGAGAATACTTACTGAACTAAGTGACTCCAGCGCCGATCGGTTCAACCCATTCGTCTTTATATCCTCTCTCACCGAGTAAATTTGAAGCAACCACTTCTCTGGGTGACTTGTCATTCATTCATTGGGAGTTTCCTGCAGAATGTATTCATTAATTTATCGACCCATCTAATATGATTCTCGAAGGTGAGGGGTAGAGATCGTGGGACTAGTTGGTATTTGATCTGGGATTTTGCTTGGGGGAGTTAAGTCTGTCTGTTGCCTTGGATACAAATGAGTTTTATCTTCCCTTCTAACTTCAGCCCTGTCTATGAGTAGATGTACTAAATCATTCAGGGTGCGTTCAAGAAACCTTAAATTTACCCCTCATTTTCAATTTAGTCTCATCCAAATGTCTAACCAACTCGATTTTCTAATCACAGCACAAAATCTGATCGGAAACATAACAATTTACATGATGTCTGCAGAGTTAGAACATTATATCATGGTAGAGGCATTCGTACGCCGGGGGAAAAACTCGATTAAAATATCACTGAGCTGGCCAAAAGGTCTTAACATATACACACGTAACTATATCTAATTCTTTTAATGATTACTTCGCAAAAAATCTACAAGTGTTATTTGATGATATAAATAGATTGCCCTTCTTTTTTCTGCAGGCGCGTTTGGGCGTTGTGCGCAGAGAATTTTGAACAGTTTACTGATGTGAGGAAATGCCAAGATATATTGACCAGCTCAGTGATATAACATAGTACGTTCACTAAGGATTTAGCAGCTATGACTTGGCCGGAGCCGTATATGCATACATGCCTTATTCAAAAACCCTTTGTTCTGAAGGGAATGGATCGGGAGGGAGCTCAAAGGTCAGCACTTGTACAAGTGGCTAAGTACATGTGTATTGAAATGAGTCGTGAACAGACAGGGTATCCTGTTGTTGCCAGGTATAATTACTCACATATACTGACGACTATAATTCCTGACATTGAATTTGATTTCATTGATCTGTTGTGGCGCCTTGAGTAGCCCATGCAGCTAAAAAATCCTTTATGTACAGGAGGAAACCTTTCGGTAAAAATCCCCTAAACTACAAGTCTAGAGACTGCGTTGTTTTCAGTTTACCTACAAGAAGCTTGTTCACACTGTTATAGTCAGTGTGGATTCTTTCTATCCCCTCTCTCACCTCGTCTTGTCCTATCTTGGTTTGCTTTTATTTTTGTTTCGACGCACCCAGCAAGCCGAACCTGTTCTATCCAACCTTCTCTTTAGATCCACTGTGAGATACGTGCCACGTCTTCAGGGCTGGTCATCATAGCTTTGAAGGATCTATATGTCGAATGTCTCATAATTTCTCCTCTACCTTTAGCCCACTTTGGACACGTCATGACCATGTGCCTGACGTTTTGCGACAGATATCCACACTGAAATGCAGGGGTTTCGAGTCCAGGGACTTTCCTGCGGTGAAGGTAAGAATTGAGCCCGATGTGCTCACTTTTTAACTTAATGGCAATGCTGCTTTGGGCCCTGTTCAGGTTCCGGTGGATTTCTGTTGGGGTACCCCTGTAGTTCATGCATAATCTATCTGATCTTTTGTCTTTGAACAATTCCTGGTATTATTCATCTATTTACCATCTCCCGCAAGCAGAGTTTGAAAACTTTAATCCTCAAAGCTAAAAAGATGGATTTGTCGGGCTGGATTGCAGAAAAAATAAAGGTGAGCAAAAGTCCCGAATACTTTTGCTTATTGATGGTGGGATGATGATGGCATGTCTGGATAACTCAAGGTTTTTTGAGAGGTTTCCCTTGAGTGAGTTTCACGGATGTTATAGTTCGGTAGGGGTGAAGAAAAAGCCGCCTGCCACAACCGTAGTGATTCTTGCAATATGATATCCGAGGCATGATGTTCATCACGACTATATCATCATTGTAACTGACTGAAGTCGACACCTGCGTGGGCCATAAGGCGCCAAATCAGGATGAAAATGAAAAGAATGAAAATGATGTTGGGATGATTCTCACAAGACTTTAAGTTTTTAGCGGGGGTCAGGTAGGCCATTCGACGCCCAACGCCACAGCTCCTCTCCCGACCTCGCCACAAATGAGGCATTTAATGCACAAACAGTGAAAGTATTGTAAACATTATCCCTCCGCCAATAAGGAAAAGTATTCGGGACTTTTGCTCACCTTTATTTTTTCTGCAATCCAGCCCGACAAATCCATCTTTTCAGCTATGAGGATTAAAGTTTTCAAACTCTGCTTGCGGAAGGTGGTAAATAGATGAATAATACCAGGAATTATAGACGTCTGTATATGTAATAAATGTACATGCATGTACTACTACTGCTGGCCCGCATAAAGGTCAAACTGCTTGAGAATATGCAGGTGAAAAATCTTTTTCCTTGGTCAAAGCACAGAGACAAGGGAAGGCGAGGTCTCAAAATTCGCTGAACGCCATTCCCCCCGACATGAAGATCCATTTCCATTTCCATTTCCATTTCACTTTCTTTCATTCTTTCTTGACGTATAATAACTATGTTCTAACTCTACGGGAAATGATTTTAGTGACTAGAAATTGAAAAGTAATGTAGAATGCACTATCCAGAACTTTAGCTTCCATACAAGAATAGATTATTTCGTCAGTAGCGTCGTGCATAGCGAAATTGGATCTTATGTAGTGATGAATGAAATTGAGTGAAGCGGACCTGATCTCAAAGTCGGAGAGAATGGCGTTCAGAGAATTTTCAGACCTCCTTGTCTTCCCCTCTCTCTGTGCTTTGACCAAGGAAAAAGATTTTTCACCTGCATATTCTCAAGCAGTTTGACCTTTATGCGGGACAGCAGTAGTAAGTACCATGCTCTTCCATCGACTTCAAAAAACCTTAATAAAAATGGGTCTCAACGGGGCTTAACCACATCATGTGATGTCGATCAAGAGGTGAAAAGCGTCTTCGGGCTTCTTTCATCTTCTACGACGAAAGAAGCCAATGTAAGTTCTGTACATAGATACCTAGCGATTCCGGTAATGAAAGTATAAGACTTTATCCAGCACTAAACATTGGAGTGGGGTAGTTGACAAATTCCACTAATATCTTTCGTCTTCAAATCAGCTCACAATATGACACATCGGCTAAATGTTGATTCTTTTGGCGCTTGCTCGACATTCTGTATCAAATATCAGCATCTCACATGAATATTACATGGTGTATTGGCTTTTTGATCAACATTTTACCCACAAAAATGCTCCATTTTTATCATGGGGTTTTAAAGTCGATTGAAGGGCTAGTAGTAGTAGTAGTAGTAGCTCTGATTCGGTTAGAGATTTGGGCCTGACGGAAACGTCGGACAACTAATTAATATTAATTAATGATTAGTGGCTAGTGGCTAGCGTTCGTTAGTGGCGGAGCAAGAGTGGCTGGCAACAAGCCCTTAAAGTGAGGGAGGTTTGTGAATGGACTCTCAGTTTACTCATAAAATTTGAATATGTAATGATTTCCCAAGCAACTTCGTTAGGAATAACGTTTGGAGTAATTTTCCTCAAAGTCTGACTTGGAAATCCATCGAATATTTCAGTCAAGTATTGGGGTATGGCTGATCTACAGCATTTTTCGAGCTCTTACTAACAATCTTCACTGACCAGTAAGAATCCTTTAATTGCAATTCAATGCTATGTATTAGATAATTGTGAGGCAACCCATCTAAGCTCCAACTAATTACACCACTTAATAAATTGTCTCAATAATCAGCGAAATTTTACTCAGAAGCCTACAGCATCCCAACAACTTGATGAATTAGCCCAATAATCTACTCAGATATAATGAAATATCCAATAATTCTAATCCTAGAATTTGGAGGTATATAAGCTTTTAGAAAAAAATGGCGGTGTGGTAAAGACGGTGGTGGGTTGTTGAGACAATTTTTTGGAGGCTGGCTATTCTAAAATTCAGTACATGTATTCCCGCATTTCTCGGCCACATCTGCGTCAATTCGCCTCAGATTTGCTTCTATTAGATTTCGGCATGCACTGGCTAGTTCCCAGGTCTTGTCATTAATTCGTCCCAAAAGTGCTTGCTTTACTGGGTTGAAATCTGGGAATGAGGCAGGCCAATCCAGACATTTGATGTACTTCTCGACCTAAGAAATGCTGTTAGGGCCCAGAAAGTCTACTTGGAATTATTATCTTATTGGAAAAGCAGCTAGTCAAGAGGATCCATATCTCCCCAAAGAGACACTGCCTCAATTCTTTGAGTAGGATTTTCCTGCAGAATGCTAATCTATTGCTGCGCATTCATCTTTCCCACCATCTGAACCATTCCACCCAGTCTGGACCAGGCCATGCGTCCCCAAATCATCATGTTACCTTCTGAAAGTTGATTATTGAATGCATTTTGCCTGATTGTCTCTGCGATATGTATCCTAAATCCCGTCACTACAAATCCGATTAATCTTGGTCTCATTAGACCACACAGCTTCCTTCCAATCTTAAATTGTCCATTCTCTGTAATTGATTCCGAATTTTAACCGTCTTCTTTGTCATCGATGAGTGCTGGACCAGCACTGCTGGTTTTTTGATTTTCTTTTACACATTCAAATCGGCCTCCCATAGGAAATCTCACACTTTTAGAGGAGTAACGGCGAAAGAATAAGAGTTATTCACAGCCGTCGCAACTTATTTGGGGGTTTAATCAGTCTTCTTAGTCATGTAGTGGAATGTTTGTCGCTTGTCCCAGGGAGTAAAACAGCTCTTGCACCCAACTTCACGACCACTACTGATGTCAAGAGGGGTTTCTCGTACCTGGAAACAGAGAATTTTGAACTTTTGACTAGATTTGCAACATCGGTGTATAAATTTTCTCCTCTTAGCAGCTCAATAACTCGTCCTCGTGTGGTCTTGTTCAATTGCGGCTAGATACTACTCCAACGTAGCCAACAATGATACTGACCCTTTTTAATTCTCCAAATTAAGCACCCATATGGTCTTATCTGAATTTATGCATTGAAATCAAAGTCGGAAGAAGGGCAGGGAGCTTCGGAAGATGAATTTTGTGGCGGTTTATTAGGGAGATGCGTATCTCCAAAAAATTGTCTCAATAACCCACCGTCCTTACCAAGCCGCTATTTTTAATCTAAAAGCTTATACAACTCCAAACTCTAGGATTATAGTGATTGGATATTTCATTATATCTGAGGAAATTATTGGACTAATTCACCAAGTTGTTGAGGTGCTCTAGGCTTTGAGTGTAATTTCGTTAATTATTTCATCCTTTCAAGATGGTGATTACACTGCCTTCAAAAGCTACCTTCGGTGCAAACTAAATCGATGGAAGCGAACAAAACATTTCTCTAGCTAAAGCAACGCTAACCCAAAAGGTCATCTGAATTTATTTGAGAATCCTGTATCTAATAAGCCCAATGTTATTAAAAACGTTAATTAGACCAAGTTTTCTATTGAGGCCTTTGTAATTAAATAAATCTAAGACGTCAGACTTGACATTCTTTATACATTTCGGCAAATGAATTATTCATCTGGAGCTGAATGTAAAAAGTTAGTAATATTGTTTATTACCGAGCGATATACATGTATTAATAGTCTCTTTGATAAATTCTCGTCTTTGATGGATGGTGCCATCTTTTAATCCGCTCTTTTTGTTGGGTTTTGATGAGCCTAGGAAAATGTTCTAAGTCTGCCAAAGTTGCTTCTTGTGAGCTTTGGGGAGATCATACCTCCCCACAAACCAAAGGCCGACCGTTCAAAACTCAGGCTCTCTCGCTTCAGGAGATCAGCTTGCAGTCATTGATAGCTTTGTTGTCTGTTGTTTTGCATCTCTGCTTCGGTCTGGATTACCCCCATGGTGTTTTTTACTTTTATAATGGAAGTGGATTTTCCTTAGTATCTACAGAGAGAAATTCTTTGAGAAGATTCTGTTTCTTGAGGTGATGCTGGAAATTAGGGCTTTCTTGAAGAATCAAATTTGATAACAAGGCTTTCGGTTTGTTGATCTGGTCAATGAATAATACAAAGCTTCGATTTTGGTTTTCCCTAAGAGTATTTCATGGCTCGAGATTGCAGTTTGAGCTTGTTAAGGAGTGACTCTGAGATCTTCTAAGGTCTTACCATACTTACTATTCCCATTGCCTAATTAATTTTGTTAACCTCTTTCAAAATTTTCAGCATAGCAATCTGCTTACTTCAACAATAGTTTCTGGGTGTGAACACGGAATACATGAACGCCAGACGTTGGTGGAGGGACAGAGAGTCAGTGCTTTGAGACCAGAAATTTGAGAGAGTGATCTGCCGAAATCTGTGATGCTTCAAATATCGATGATTGGACCGGATGTAGATGGAGATGGACACTTATTTAGTCTTATTCTGGAGATTGAACAGGGGTAATTAATCATACGATACTTAGTAAGCTCTTTTTAGCTGACGCCAGTTATCCTGGCAGACAGAGCCATCAAATCTCAGGGACTTAGTCCGTTAATCAAAAGTAAAGGTTAATTGCGTCTATTCACCCACCCATAACACTCACTGTATACCAACTCAGATGTCACCTACTAAATCACATCTGATATAAGGTCAAGCCTTATAAATATTGGAGAATTTATGATGTAGATTTTTGATACAAGTAATAAAAGATTAGGAAAGATCCACTAAACTTGGACACCGGCCTGACATTCGCATCTCAATTCAATTCTCAGGCTTTCCCTTTCCTCTCTGATCCTTACACACTCAACCCCCCTTGAAACCTCAAAAGTCCATATTACCCTGCTGCCGCCAGCCTCTGTCTTCAGATGCTCAATTTTCTGGCCCCGCACTCGATCGTTTTCAGTAGCGCATTGCCCCGTCAAGCCAACCGACGAGTGTTCTCCCCCTTCCAGCTCACTGTTTCACCCTTCCGGAAATCGGAAACCTCACCTGTTGTCCACTTTACCCTAGTCGAGTCGTTCTAAGGTGTTACCCAGAAGTGCCAAGCGTATCAGTAATCAATGTAGTCATACCAAAAAGAGAGTGTACATCAGACCGCTCAAGTCGATCAGTTGATCCAAATTGTGCAATTTTCTCTGCTACTTCATCCTTCGACTATCCACCCTTCCACTTTCATGATACATTACAGCCTCTTAATATTCTCGTTTACCATCGGCATATCGTCGTAGTTAGCGGCCTCGAAATCATACAGGATATTAATGCTACTCTCAAATCCTGCTTCCAAAAATTTCAACGAAGCTTCTGAGTACTGATTAGCACGGAGTGTACATCACGTCTAGATTAATTTTGAGAAAAGAGCCGCGACATCAAAATGTCTACCGACGTTGCAAACTCGCAGACACCACGGGAATCTGTTTTCCAAAAGCCGAAGGGGAGAATTGGATTCAGTTTACGAAGCTCCCATAGCCGCAAGGGCTCGGGTTTAGAAAATAAGGTTCCTCTTCATGAGACGCACCAGGAAAAAGAAGCTCGTCGGCTTCAGACCAAAGCAGACCCTTCGATGGCGATTACAGAGGAGCAACCGTGTATGTCACAAAAAAATTTACCAGATAATTCAAACTTAGTACTTATAAACTTATAGCGGCAGTTGCGAGTGGGATACAGACAACTCTCGCACCAATCCGAGCAATCCAACATCGCGACAAAGACGGAAATCCAATTAGTTAGTTCTACTTACGTTCTGCTAAGTAAGGACTAACATGCTTTTTGCTTCCAGGAGAACCAGATCGCAGTAATCCTACTCGGAGTCGATGGGAACGACCCCTTGAAACAATTCGAAGCTTCGAAGCTGCCGTGGATGGAAGCTATTCACGACGATCATCATACATACGAAATGACACAATGAACGGTGAGCTACCTCGAAATATTTGTTCACTTGTCAAATACAAGGCTGATTCGTAAACACAAGACATGAATGGAAATCGCCGGAGCTTATATACAACCGGTAAGCAAGATGATTTCACTGCCATGTTTATTAAATTATTTCTTTACACTTTTTGCACTTTAGCAGCCGCATTCGCTAAGCTCATGGGGAACTTTGGCTTGAGTTAATTCAACAAACACGTGACTTCATGCTAATGAATGCCACAGATCCTTCAGTCGAAGCAAAAGCCAGATATCGACTTAGTAATCACCACAGCCCATCATCCCCACCCACTAATGGATATGTCACACCTGAAAGTGTTGCCACAAGCAATTCTCACCATCCTGGCCGTACTCGTTATCCTCGGCCTGAGCTCATCCACGGTCAAGCCATTTATACAGTGCCCGATGTTTATGAGTCGCACGAAACAATCAATTCTGCTATACCTAGTGGTAGCTCGGCAGAGCTCAACTACTCCACAGACCCTAGTAGTGAAAATAGTTCTATCGATCGGATAAATCTTGCGCCGCGGAAAGACACTATCGAGAATTACGGTTTTAAAGGCGTCTATGACCATACTGCACAACGTCAGTCGATTATCGCTGTACAAAATCAGCACACACCTAGACAGTTCAACCAAAATATACAGCCTTTCCCTGAGCTAATAATGAAAGACATCCCAAAAATTCCTATAAAATTAGAAAGCAGTAACGACTCCCCGCCAAATTCAACAAATGGGACCAGAGCTCCTTCCCGGGCCTCATCTCTTAAATTAAAATCATGGATTGGAAGACGATTTAGTAGAACTTCCTAAACGCCTGAAAATTTCTAATTTAATAATGTTACGACAAAAAATATCGGCAGGACATGGATATTATTTGGGGTTATTAGAGGAGTTAAAATGGGAATACGGAATATTAAGGGGCTATAGTTAGCTTAAATGATATTAGGCACAGGTCTCAATAGACGGAAAAACATAAAGGTTTGTTTTCATGACTGGATTCTTCAAAGAAAAACGACGTTACAAATCAGTCAATCTGTACATTTTATTGCATCTGCGTAATCTTAGATATCGAAATCACGAATTCGAAGGATAGATTTTACGGAAATCATGTTAGCAATAACTAGGAGAGGGTTATTATACAAAGGGCCTTACTCTATAACACTAATTGAAATAATTACACTTAGACTCTCAAATCATTTTGATGAGCCAGAGTTTAACCAATATCATTTGCCAGACGCACAATATTTAAACTTCGTGGGCATAGAGTTAATTATCTTCATTAATCATATCACAACTAATTTTCCTTCTTTTCCAAAGATTCTTCGCCTTGATCTTCCCAGATAGCAACCATCACATAGCCAATTAAAACTAAATTAGCTGTAATCGCTGCCGTCGCACCTGCATATGTAGAGTTACCTGTACACCATTCAGCCAGTTTGCCAGGATTTATTTTGAGCGTTCAAAATGACAAGTATAAACGTGGGTTAGGCCCTTGTAGGCTATGCTTCATATCGTAGAGGGAGAGAAAGCTGAACCAAAGAAATCAAAGCTGACCAGCGAAAATCTTGTTTAAGCTTAAGAAATAGCAACTGATCGGGCCAGCGATCATCGCCACCGTGAACCCGAGGAGCTTGACAATCACGTGGCTACAAAACCGTTAGTCCTTGCGTGCGTGGCACGAAGAGTGAGGCATGACACCGGCGCAAAACAGGTGTCGAGGTGAGATACGCACGCGGGTACGGCTGGTGCGGTCTGATTCAGCGCTCGGGACACCACGCGTGGAGCGTGGGCATCGTGTGTCACCGGCGCCGCCGGCGCCGGCGGAGGAGGAGAAGGGGTGGTCTTTCGGCGCGTGGACATAGTCGTGGGGGTGCGTGCGGTCTTCGGTTGCGTGGTGAAAAGGGAGAGATGGAGAGATGGAGAGAACGGGTCAAGGACGACGACTACATGGATCGGGTCGGAACGTGACAGTCGGCTCGATAAACACCCACCAAGCTTTTAACCTCAAATGCATTTAACCAACGCGCTCGAAAATTAAATATCTCTTCATTAATTGATAAATAAGTACACAAATACTAATCTGGTGAATCGAATTTTATCTGAAAGGCACTGGTTGTGAAGGTATTTACGGATGAAACTTTGAAAATTTGTATGGGAGCTCGAGATTTGAAATATGCACGAACAACCTATGCTACTGTGTGAATTGGGTTATGTATTAAACCTTTTTGTGAAGATCCCCCGTATCATGTGACGAAGCGTTGCTCATTATATCTGCTTATGTAATATTTGTTTACTTATAAATAAAACCGCGTCAATTGTAGCAGAGG
>JAKRRZ010000859.1:0-15552 GCA_022627015.2 Podosphaera aphanis
AGGTTTTTGTTAGCAATGAGGTACATTTAACTGTTTGATTGGAAATTACATATTTGTATTGAACGAATGAAACTTATTGTATTTTCTATCGCGCTAGAGATTTGGTAAAGTTTGTGTAATGAAGAAACATTTTGTTCCAAATGTTTAGTGAAAATTGAGGTCAGCGAATATGGACACAACCAAATCTGGTAGAAATAAGAAAAAGATACCGTGCAAGAAATGAAACTTGGCACAGAAAATTATGTAATAGTACTGGGATGCCCTGTTTTAGGGACTTCATCGTGCCTTCACCGCCTGCTGTTTAAGGCTGACAAAACCCCTGCGCGCCAACCCCTGCGCGCCAACCCCTGTTGATTAAGCGAAAACTTCACTTACCCTTGACGCCCTGTATTCAGATTTGGCACTAGCTTGGCACTAGCTGTAATTTAGTAGTAAAAACTACTAGAACTAGCATAGATTTTCAGTAGATCTTAACAACCTGCATTTTACATTCACGATTTTTCGTACACGTGAGACATACAAAGTGACGGGTATCACTTCCGAAATAGGCTTAGCTAATAAGAATTTTATAGAATTTTGTATGGCGAGACCCCTACCTATAATTGAAATTTACATTCATGACCCTAGAACGAGAGTAAGTTGGGCAGAACAGTTGGGGTACATATAGTTGAATCCACGAACACGCTAGTCCTAATTAGTTAACTGGCAGAGCACAAAGAGGGATCCCCTCAATTGTCTGGCGTGGTGTACATTAAACGATTAGAACGAGCTGCTCCGTCTATTCAACCAGCTCACCTGTTCCACATACATATAACGATATTCAGGACACGTGTAAATAAGCCACACTGTTAGCTTCCACTAGTAAATACTAGTAGTTTCCAAAACCAGAGGGTCGAATTTGGCAAGCCTGTTACACTCTCGATGCCTCGATATCTAAATTCTAATTGATTTTACCCAATAGTTGACGATAATCGAAAGACAGTTCGATTTCGAGCAATTCATACAGATATGAGAGAGAGTTCCACACTGTCTGTCACTCGTGTCGTCGGCAAAAGGCCGCATACGCCAACTCCAACATAATGTGAACTTCTTTATATTTTCCCTTTTTTCCCCAGAAAATGTTTGCTCAAGGCGAACTCAATAGGCCATTTCTTACCCTTTCTCTCCATTTCTTCCGCCGAACAAAACAAAATCTCTAGAGGATTGAGGAACACCACCAATCTTTCAAGCCAAAAATGTTCAAAACATTCCGTATCGTGTACTAAATAGTAATTGTTATCAGTTTTATGGAACAAACTGACATTTCGGAAGCTCCTATCGGTTGGCTCACTTGACTCATTATCGCCAATTCATACAATTTCCTGCTTGACTTCGATTCAGTTTCGTCACCGGGAAGTGGTTAGAAATATGACTGCAATCTCTTTGGCATATGTATTCTACAATATCAAAAGTTCATGGCATGCATTTTATCCTTCTCACATTGATTTGACCAATTTTTTTTGCAAGTGGCGATTTCGAGACGTAGATAGAAGCCTATCTCAAGGAATTACGACAGGAGTCAATTTCTTAGATCATACTAAAACATTACCACCACTCAATCTAAAATCTCACCAGGAAAATGTACACTCTGATCTTCAGATCTGAATTACATGGAAAATTATTGTCTTCAAATTAAATTGTTTTTCTTGAGAACGATAGACATGAGATATATTCAGAGACTGGCAAAGAGTATTTAAGCTTTGTCAGTTCAACAAGGCTCCGGACTACCAGTTGTTCTTAAATTTACTATTCTTTATGAGTACGGAGGATTTTTTTGAATTCTGTTGTTATGTCGTGACTTTGTAGCGGGTCACTTGAACTTTCCGCCAAAAGACTTACATCAATGTCAGTTCCTTCCCTCAATCATCAAGCTTAGGGGAGTTCTCATAAAAGGACTCGTTCCCGACCACATCATGTTCAGAACAATTACAAACAAGATTCCATTTCAACCTCTACCATACATCACAACACTCATCTGGCTTGATAGCTCCCTATCTTCTAGAAACTTCACTCGCTACTTGTTTCTCTACAGCCTGTTCAAGATTGTCGAAGCAGAATAAACACCTTCAAATTGAACTCGTATCAAAAAATTAGGTCCTCCTTCATTCTACCGGTAACCTTTTGAAGGTTTGCAATGATACAGATATTTTTACCACGTCGAGTTACTCATCTTATAAAAATAGGTTCTTATCGTTCTATTAGACTACTAAACCTTGGTATGCTTTGGACTCAAGTACTGTGATTGTAAGTGTGTGCATATTGGAAATTCCTTTATTTCCCAGTCTATTTTGTTAATGATGACTCTCTCTCTCTATAAGTTCTAGTCTTATTATTTACCTGACATTTTCTTGATACGAAACTCGTTGCTCTCTTTTTCTGGACATAAGTTTTTGTTCCTTCGTCGATTCATTTTTCACCTTTTATTATTATTTTGGAACTAACTTCAAACCTCCAGATTACCATGACTTACCAACAGACGGCAAGCCACCCAGAGACTACTCCTTTCAATCATTGTGCATCCAACATGTACAGCCAGTCTTCATCTCGTAACCATCGTGAGTCGCAAGGCCACACAACTTCTTTTTCGCAGCCCAGCACAGCTACTTCTCAGAGGGATGTTTCTTTGAATGCTTTAATGGGCCAGTTTGCGGGCATGGCACTTCCCGCAACTAACATACCTCCCACTTCACTCGACGCCGGGCAACTTCCAGTTAGTAGTGGCCAATGTTTTTATAACCCTGCAGATAATACTTATCTGGTTGCACCTACCATTTATCCCACACAAGCATTGGGCACAGCCCAAGCTTCTGAAGGCAACTATTCCTCATATCCAACTACTCTACCTTATTTTGCTCAATCTGCCTATCCCGGATACGTACAAGGCCTTCCTTTGATGCCATATACTCCGAACAGAGCTAATTCTGGCTATTATCCTGATCGAGCTGATCTTCTATACAAAGAAGTTCCTGGCTTGGAGAACCGTCGCGGCTCTTACTCTACGAACGAGTCTGGCCCAGGAACTCCTCAGTATGGTTCATTCTCTCAGCGTGAGCAAACAAAAATCGTTGCAGTTGATCGCTCTCCATTTGGTTCTACTCCTTCGCCTCAGACACAACCGACACAGCATAACGTAAAGCCGTTACAGTACAAAACTATACCTATTAATGTTGATCTTGATGGCCTTTTATTACAACACCCGGCTATTCCTCGAGCTGTTCCAGCAGTTTTCACCCCACGTGAAAATATGCGAACTCTTGATCAAAGCCTTTCGAATCCAATACCAGGCAATCGAAATGTGTATATTCGTGGCCTTCATCCAAATACGGACGATACGACCCTTGCAGCTTATGCTGCTCGATTTGGGAAAGTTGAGACCTCAAAGGCGATCATTGATACTTCTACTGGAGCATGTAAGGGGTGAGAAATTTAATTTCACCTTAAGATAATCTCTGCTCATCTTCATTAGATTTGGCTTCGCGAAGTACTTCAACGTGCGTGATTCGGAACTTTGTATTCGAGGATTTTATAAGCTTGGCTACGAAGTTGGTTTCGCTCGAGTATGACCTTTTTTTGATTAAATGCCATGGGTTACTCACCAATTCTAGGAATCATTCAATTCGCGTCTAAAGGCAGAGGGCGATGAAGGCTCCACCAATCTCTACGTCTCAAATTTGCCAAAGAATATGACCGAAGCGGTAAGCGTGTTGGTCAACCTTTTATTTTTGAGCTAAAACTAGTTCTAGGAATTGGGTGCTATTTTTATGGATTATACCGTTCAATCGAGCAGAATTCTGCGTGATAGTCAAAATAATAGTCGTGGAGTTGGATTTGCACGGTGAGTTTTTTTTACTATCGAAATTAAAAGGAATATATCAACTGACTGATAGAATTAGATTTGAGAGTCGTGAAATCTGCGAGGAGATTATAAGACAATTTCATGGTCAACCAATTGGAGAGGAAGGTCTTCTTCTTCAAGTTCGATACGCTGATACTCCTGCTCAAAAAGATTTGAAACGCGTCACTACAGAACGCCGCCAGTTCCGTACACAAGAATATAATGTTGGTGCTTACGGCACTGCTGCAAGTATCTTATCTCTTTCACCTATACCCTCGGCAGTTGTTCCTCGCACGACTCAGATTGCTCGTCATCTTCCCAGCTCTAGGACGAGTAGCTCATGGAAAAATGAGCATAACAGCATGTAAGGATTCTCAATAATTCTCTAACCAGATTCATCTGACCTATAAAGTTCTTTGAAGTCTCCTGAGAAGACCAATAATACTAACCCCCAGGTTGAGGTGGAACTATGCACCGAAAAAAAGGACAAGTGAGTTACAATTTTCAAACTAGTCTACGATGCATTCTGATCACAAATATCAAGCGCCCTCGGAAGAATTCCCACTGTTTCTGAAGATGGTACTGTCGATCACGGTGATAATACACAATGATTCTCCTAAAATCGCTTATGGTGATCCTGCTTACTCACCATGTGCCCACGAACTTTAACGTTATCTCCCAACACGACATGTCTAAAAATCGCTTTGCTTCCACTCTTGTGCTACGGACTCGAGAAATTTCGGACTGGAAGTCTTGAGTGGGTAAAAGTCAACATAATTTTAACAAAGTAACTATTCATATTACACCATTAGTATATGTTAAGGGGAATCCAGTATCTGCACTCGGTATTTCAAAGTAGTTGTGTTATATTAAAATTACAGCAAGCATAATGAGTTATGTCATTATCATTGTTGGGTGGATATCAAAAGGAATGAAGACTTTGTAACATATTTCTCATGGCTATTGTTGTTATTACTCTACATAGAGGAAGACTTGTAGCTATTACGAAACTTGTCATGAATAAGTACATGATTTCAAAATAGATCTGCATGTTTAGAAAGATGAATTACTCTACATTAAGTGCTGAATTCTGAGATTGACTGTTAAAAGAAACCGAAGTTCTATTTTAGCTTTGTCGCAAACTGGATGAGAGTGATATAACTGAAAGATCCCCGAAAAGTTGTCTTCCAATAGCTTGTTTTTAGCATCACTGTTCAACTGTTATTATTCAGTTGGAGCTTGGATACCGAAGAGCTTATTTCGCTAGTATTATGGAGACTAGGGTCTAGCTCTTCCTCTCCTTGACTCTCGGAGGAATCATTGCTTTCCTCGCTTTCACTCTCCTCTCCACTTTGAGCATCAATTTGACTATTGTCAGTTGCTGCACCCACTACCTTCATATACTCTTCAAGCTCTTTTGCCATCTTCTTGGAAAACCCAGAAGCCTCCACTGTGACATCAAGCCTGGGGGCGCCGTCTTTGCCTATGAGCTTGCGGGCTTCAGAGAACGAAGGCCCTTTGTCGTCGCTTGTAAAGTGATAACGACGTTCAAAATATCTCTTGACACAATTTACATCACGGTTAAAGTAATATTCTGCATTCGTATGATCTACAGAGACCATTTGAGGAAAGTCGATTAAAATTGGCGTTAGTAACATGGATTCTTTGTTTGACGTTTTTGTAGTGCACTTAATTGAATCTTCTTTTAAAAGGATATTGAACTCGTTGAAATCTCCATGAATGAGACCAAATTGAGCAAGTCGCATTATCATGGAAATCAAGTCTGAGTACAGAGAAGCGGGATCTGGAACCGAAGAAACCTGGCGCATGGGAAAGGCGTCAATTAGGGACATTACTATAGTGTGTCTAGATTGCGACAGTGGTTCTGGAACTGGAAATCCATTTTCTCGAAGAATCTTCATGAAGGCAAATTCTTTCATTGCTGCCAGCCTCGACATGTACATCCACGAACCAGAGGTCCGGTTTCGTAAATAGTCTCGGTTTGACTTGACTGTTCGAAATGAAATTCGGCCAAGCCTGTGGATTTTTAACACTCTTTGTACTCCTCTCTCATCTGCAACGACAAAAATATCGCTTTCTTTTCCAACTCCAATCTGATTTCCAACACTGTAAACATCTTTACGTTTTCGGTATGTATTTAAGGCTAGATAATCAAGTCCTCCGTACTTCAGTACGTATCCATCGTACTTGGCATTTTTATGGCGTCCGATCAGTCCAACTTTAGCTAACGATGATATGCTCCTGTGAACGCCTCCTCGTAGCCCTGAGATTTGACCAATTAATGCCGTTGGGACAACTTCGTGGTTTTTTGAACCAACTTCGACGGCAGCAAGAGTCCTCCAGTCTTCATCAGTCAAGTAGCGCATGTGCTTTGTATCGAGTCTCATGGTGTTCTGTTTCGTCGCTTGCAGAGGCGCCAGGTCGTGAATAGTTTTTACTTGTCACCCACCCCAGTCCGCGCTTAAGTACTAGCTTAAGCAGCCGGGTCTCGCGTCACGAAGCTCTCAGTCATACCCGTGCGAACGCCTGTTATGGGAGCAGAAATTCAACAGGCTAAACTTCAACCTTAATCTTAACCACACAGCCCTCATCAATAATTTGATCGATCTGGATTAAGATCAACTACTCTCAATTATCCAAGGCTCGGCGAAAGTGCCATGGCGAAAGACGGCGAGCCCCAGAGGCCAGTTGATAAGAGCAAGGGAAAAGTCACGGAAGGAGCATCAAGTAAATCCGGGGAATCGAAAAAAGACAAAGATGGCAAACCTATACTGGACAAAAAGGATGATGGGGACGTCGCTGGAGGTGTGTTTTTAATAACTTGAGAGGCGTCTTGCGCCGCTAACGTTAGCTTATAGCATCCGAAGAGCTCAGTGATGAAGATCAGCAGTTGAAAGGTGAGTTAGACATGCTCGTGGAACGATTAATGGTGCGTGTATGAGTTCTTTTCCTAACAGCAATATAATGACTCTACATAGGAATCAAACACAGCTCTTTACAAAGCTGCATTAGAAGCCATCGAAAATTCTATCAAAACTTCCACCTCTTCTATGACTGCAGTCCCAAAACCTTTAAAGTTTTTACGTCCCCATTATGAATCTTTGACAAAACTTTACGATGAATGGCCTGCTGGGGACGACAAAACATCCCTTGCTGATGTGCTTTCGGTTATCGGTATGACATTTTCAGACGAAGACAGGCAAGACACGCTTAAATATAGATTACTGGCACCTAAATCTGATATTGGATCTTGGGGTCATGAATACACTAAACATCTCGCATTGGAGCTTGGAGAAACATATACCAAACGATTGACAGCGGACCAACCTACTCAGGACCTTATTGATCTTGCTTTATTACTAGTACCTCTATTCTTGAAAAGTAATGCTGAAGCAGATGCAGTAGATCTCTTGAGTGAGCTGGAAATAATAGAAGAAATTCCCAAGTTTCTGGATAAAGACACCTACCCTCGAGTCTGTCTGTACATGGTTAGCATGGTGAATCTCCTTACATATCCAGAAGATCAGCAATTCCTCCGTACTGCTCACGATACCTATCTGAAATACAACCAACTAGCGCAGGCTATCGTACTCGCTATCCGACTGAATGATATTAGTTTGATTGAATCTGATTTTAACTCGACAAAAGATGTAGCGCTTAAGAAACAAATGGGATACCTTATTGCAAGGCAGCAAATCGTTTTAGATCTACCAACAGATACAGGAGATGATCATGATATTTTAGAATGCCTGAGTAATACGAGGCTGCCTGAACACTTCAGAACTTTGGCCAAAGAGCTGAATATATTGGAGCCTAAAAGCACTGAAGATATATACAAGACCCACCTTGAAAACACTCGAGTTTCTAGCTTGACTAATCTCGACTCTGCAAGGCATAACTTAGCCGCGGGTTTTGTAAATGCCTTCGTGAACGCAGGATTTGGTGAGGATAAAATGATGATGGCTGATGATGATTCCAAGGCAGGTTGGGTCTGGAAAACAAAAGATGAGGGCATGATGTCAACAATGGCCTCCATGGGAATGTTATTCTTATGGGATGTAGAAGGGGGGCTGGACAAGATTGACAAGTATACATACGCTCCCGAGGACCAGATCGTTGCTGGATGCCAACTTGCCATTGGAATCATGAACTCTGGTGTTCGTATCGACTCCGATCCAGCTCTAGCACTTCTCGGCGACGATGATAAGATTAACCATAAGAGTCCTATGGTTCGAGTGGCTTCTATCATGGGCTTAGGGCTTGCCTATGCTGGATCAAACAAAGATGTCCTTTTAGATCTTTTACTACCAATCGTCAGCGATACTTCATTGGATATGAAAATTTCTGCAATGGCGGCATTGTCCCTCGGATTGATTTTTGTTGGGTCGTCTAATAGTGACGTTAGCGAGGCTATTGTTCAGACGTTCCTCGATGAGGAGCGAAAGTATCAGCTTAAGGACAAATGGACTCGATTTATGGCACTAGGTTTAGGTCTTTTATTCTTCGGGCGACAAGAAGAAGTCGATGTTATTCTAGAGACTCTAAAAGCAATCGATCATCCGATGTCAAAACCGACATCTGTCCTCGCAGAAATTTGCGCCTGGGCAGGTACTGGAACAGTGCTGAAAATGCAAGAATTATTACACATCTGTAACGATCATATTGAAGAAAGTGACGATAAAAAAGGAGATGAACTGCTTCAAGCTTATGCAGTTATTGGGCTTGCTCTGGTTGCAATGGGAGAAGATGTCGGTCAAGAAATGGTTCTACGACAATTTGGCCATCTAATGCACTATGGAAAAGCCAACATCCGAAAGGCTGTTCCTCTTGCAATGGGTCTGCTTAGTCCCAGCAATCCTCAGATAAAGGTTTACGACACCTTGTCGAGATATAGCCATGATAATGACAATGATGTTGCCATGAATGCTATATTTGCTATGGGTCTTTTAGGTGCTGGAACAAATAACGCAAGATTAGCTCAACTTCTAAGACAGCTTGCAAGTTACTATCACCGAGATCAGGAATCTCTTTTCATGGTCCGAATTGCCCAAGGCCTTCTTCATATGGGTAAAGGCTCCCTTTCTATCAGTCCATTCCATACAGATCGACAAATTCTCTCACGAGTCTCTACGGCTGGGCTCTTGGCTGTATTAGTTGCAATGATTGATGCAAAGCAATTTATAACGGATAAATCACCTTACCTTCTCTATTTCCTGGTCACTGCGATGCACCCAAGATTTCTCGTTACCTTAGATGAAGATCTCAAACCCTTACCGGTAAATGTCCGCGTTGGTCAGGCTGTTGATGTTGTTGGACAAGCAGGTCGACCAAAGACTATTACCGGTTGGCAGACCCAAAACACACCAGTGTTGTTGGGATTTGGTGAACGTGCTGAATTGGAAGATGAGCAGTACATTTCTTTAACCCATAATTTGGAAGGACTCGTAATTTTGAGAAAGGTGAGTTCTCCACCATAACCTACGTGGTGACAATCATACTAACTCGTCGTTTAGAATCCTGATTGGGAGGATGGTAAGAGTTAAACAGGACCCATACATATTCGGATGAAATAAACTGTATAATATTCTGGCATGCACGTGACTTTCTCGCAGCATTTTGCGCGCGCTTATTGTCAACAAACGATTATATGACGACATGTAATTTCGTTACTTTAACCCTGATGCTTCTTCCCTCTCTATTCCGTGATGAATATCTTTGTGTAGAATACTATGTACCTGTAACTCCCGTGATCTCCGATCCTCTCTCCTGGTATGGTCATAGCACCAAGAGCACATCAACGCGCACCGCAGTCTTACCCCGCTCCCGAGCCGAGCGCATCGGATCGCAACTCCATCCTGCTCGTTGTAGCCGTGACCGCCCGCGTGCACGTCTGCGAGCGATTCCTCTTGTGGATGCGGTCGATGCGGGTAAGTATCATGTCATACCGCCGTGCACGCGGGGCAATCACGACGGAGATCGGACGAAGTAGACATGCGAATGGTCTTCTATGGAATCGAAGAATAATCGTAGACGAAACTGTTTCAAGGATGAAGAGACTAGATATCCATAGATTCGTCGTAGCACGGATGCACCGACCATGTGATTTGTGACCAAGGGATAGCAAAAATAGTCATTATGTACACAGGATGGACTGCTCGATCAACCTAGGACCAAGATCCCACTTGAAATTAGAAAATATTATACAAAGAGCTAATAAGTCAAATTCTTAGCATCGCTCAAAGACTCGATAGAGGCCTTTGAGATTGGCCACCTCGACGACTGCATTCCTCATGTCTTTCGTTGCGAGGAGCCTGGCTCGAAAGGCAGGAAAGATAACGTTCTCCACAGCGTTACGGACGTGTTTTCGCCGCATCGTGATTTCGTCGGCTGGTTCAGCGTCTTCAGGTTCTGAAGCGGGTGGAAGCTGTTCCGGAACGTAGTATGAAGCCAGTTCCCGGAGAAATGTGGAAAAGCATTCCTTTTCAGAAGACCATGTGACATGCGGTCCTAGTCTCAGGAGAAAACTAGGCAACTTAGCGAGACTAGGCGTATAACCCTTCAAAAGTAGCGGAATGCTAGCCAGAAGCCCCGTGTCAGTGATCTCGAGTGAAAAATACTCAAGAAGCATTTCCCGGCGGTCGATTAGTTGTTCGAGAACAGTCTCGACAACTTCCTCGATTTCGAAGTCATCTTCTTCACTAGAGGGAGGAAAACGTTTTTTTTCGTCCTCAGCAGCTAGAGAGAGGATTTCTTTCAAAACCAATGGCGGATCAAAGCGGATCACTCCAAAATTTCCGAAATCAGTAAGTCCAACTTGGTAGAAGTACTCGTTACAAATCATGCCATAATCTACGAGATAAAGTTTAACCCCTCCTTGAATTGCTGCGAGACGACGACGCTCATCAACAATACCCACAAAAGTATGACTAGCAAATATTTCAGTAATTTCATTATGAATCTGATCTCGAACTTCGGCACGAAGCTCCTTAACTGTAATAAGGCGGCAGATAACTGGATCCCGGTCAGTAGATTCATATTCTGTCGGTATCGTTATGGATTTATCAAGCCCGCGAGCTTCGCTTCCTGAATTTGAAGGCAGCATACTAGTAATTTTGCGGAGCTTAGAATCAGTCCGGACGAGGTTATTTTCATATGTTCTTGACTTTGGGGTAGTCAATCCATTTCCCTTGCACACTTCAGAGTCTTTTGTCATGACTGGAGTTGATGTTAGCCCCATTCCTGGAAGTAGAGTCTGCGTCAAAAAAGTTCGACTTGTGTCCACCGTAGAAAGTTTACTTTTGATATCACTGCATATCTTATTAATAATTTCATTCTCATTGAGAAACTTGACCTCTCGTTTCGTGGGATGGACATTAACATCAATGCGATGAGGATGAATCTCAAGACTGAGGTAAGTAAATGGGTGTCCGCCTTTTGGGAGAAACGAGGAATACATCTGCTCAATTTCCTTTCGGATACCAGTTGACTCGACAGACCGATGGTTAATAAACAAAAGTAAAGTAGTCTTTTTGGTATGATAATTTGCAGTCGTAGTCCATCCACAAGCTTCAAATCCATAGTCGACATCTGATGATTGAAACTCAATAAGCTCATTCGCCACGGCAGTCCCGTGAATTTGACGAATACGATCAATAGTCGAGGATTTCGATTGGGTCATAATCGAAGAGTTGGCCTCTCCAAATTTTTTACAACCAAATGCAACACCGTTGCAATGCACAGCATACCTACCAACTACATTCATGATCTTATTATACTCCTCGGAGGCCGAGCGGAAAGCACGACGGCGAGTGGGAACGTTGTAGAATAGATCCTCTACTGTGATCTGAGTTCCCTGTCTTCCGGCCACTGGCTTGGGATCGGCACTCTGTCCTGGTTTAACTGGGGTTAGCTTGCCGCTATCATAATGTGCTCTATATGCACAGTTGGATTCCTTGGTTTTTGAGGTGACCATGAGATGAGCAATATGACTGATGCTTGCTAATGCTTCACCACGAAAACCATAGGTGCCGATCGATCTTAAGTCATCAAAAGATTTGAGTTTTGATGTAGTAAATCGTTCACAGAGAATTGGTAAATCATCTTTCTTTACGCTGTAAATTGTTGAAAAATCCCTGATAAAGCCATTGGAGTTCTTACATTTATACCATGCCCATTGTCTGTGATTTGAAGAAGTTTCAAGCCTCCTTCTTTGATAAGAATTTCAATAGAAGTAGATCCAGCATCTACAGAATTCTCAATGAGTTCTTTTAGAGCGTGAACTGGTGCAACAATGATCTCTCCCGCTGCAATTTTGTTAACGACGTCCGGGTCGAGGGCCTTTCATTTAGTAAGTTGGTGATATCTCTGTATACACGGAAGTTGCTCTCTTACTTGTATTCTCCTCGGAGCTGTTGGTAATGAAACCAAATCATCTGCCTTCCTCTTCGTACCTCTGGATTCCCAGACAACATCCATGGGCTCTGCCATAATCAACTTTGATGAAGTGAGTCATACACCACAAATGTGAAAACAACAATACGATTCAATCAGAGCACTAGCGCTAGCTCATTTGATGATGAATAAACATTAGGATCGGATTTGAATTCCCTTTTCTGAATTAAGGAAGATGCACGGTTAGGTCAATTGGTGAGTGCTAGTGAGTATGCCTGACTAAATGTCATTATAGTTGAGAGTCACAAAGTCTTTGGATTATAACGATTACTGCAGTAATTATGGATGGGGAAGACGCAAATTACACCTCGACATTCACATTTACATTTAAAACTAATGTAATTTACATAATTCAAATCCAGTTAGTTTTACATATACTCCCCTTGCCCAAACTACAACCTCCTTAGCGGAACCCTGGGTTTTCGTGTAATGCTTGTGTAAGCTTTTGCAAGGATACATAAGATTATGTAAGATTTTGTAATCTGTCGGTAAAACACTTCTTTCTGCCCGGATATTAATAGACTTAACCTAGTGACCATGTAGGGAGGAAAATTTGTCACGGATAAAAGATTGCCCTGCTGAAAGCATTGGAAAGCTTTGGAAAGATTTCTCTGACAAAATCTTGTGCATATATTTTATGTATAACACGCACACACAATCGTTTCAGCCCAGCATCAAGAACGAGATATTGCCTCGTAGAAATCTTTAGTATGCACATATTTACACATAATTTATGCACAGTTCACATGATATTTTATAAATTGCTTATAACGATTTATTTCTCTTAAAGCTAGCACTACCTAAAACTATCGAGGCTGTGGCGGCTCGTAGCTACGGCCGAGGGTATGCTACAAATTGACAAGTGCCCAAGTAATCAAAGCCTTTATAGGCTTTCCGCCTGTTCCTCCCTCCGGCAAGTTCTGATCAAACTAACTCTTGCCTTCATATCCTCCATTCTCCGTTTTCCCTCCTTCTCCCTCCTCCATCCCTCGTCCATTCCCCTTCCCTCCAGTCTGCTTTCCTAGATTATTCTCTCTTCCCCCCCCTGATAGTTCCTCGGTCTTCTCGTAAGCAAAACCGCTAATAATAACATAATTTTCTGTAGCTGGTGCTGCAACACAAGCCGTTGGAATTCTGCCCCACTACGGACCACATTAGTGACGCCAAGATCTGTTGCACTCCATCAAGTAGTGTTACATGTATAGAGAGAGATGATTTCAATGTAAATAAATAGGGTATTAGTCAAAGATATTCAGTAGGAGTATATGTTGTTTAAATAGATGACTGTATGTACACATGTGTAAGTAAGAATTTTGGAAGTGCCAAGGTTTGGATAACGTCAGAGCAATTTCTTACATTTTTCAAATGAATTATTAGTCAAGTGATTCGTAGTGATGTTATCAGTAAATTAATGCAACATGAAAATATTTTATCGTAGAGAAAATGACTAACCTGGCTACAGTAAAATGGGGTTGAAATATTTTCCAGATACAATATTGTTTCAGCGATGCCGTTTAAAATCTGTTGCTGATGAAAGCCTCACATCATACTTTGCGGAGGAAAGATTTGGAAAGACTTGGAAGCATGTTGTGTACGAAAGCCTTATTCTGGAAAATCTTGCCTGAGATTTCCCACATGACACGTGATGAAAGATTTCAGAACCAATAAATCGCGTCACGCCACTTTCCTACCATGACACGAAAACCCAGGGTTCCGCTAAGGTTGCCTTTACCGCTAAATATAATCGCCAATTTTGCGGGCCACCATACTAAGTTTACAAACTTCAACCCCGTGTAGTTTTCTCTACAGCCATATAAAATAAAATAAGCCATGCTATTTTTTGTAGCTGAGCTTCTCACGCATAAAAATACCGTCCTGGATTTTGATTTAAGTGTTCGTTGAAGGTGGTGGAACAGTTGGCGTTCGAGGCAATTTACTTGTGCGTTTAGTCAGGTGGCACCCTATTGCGTACCTTGCAGACAGAGAATGATTATCAAGAGGAAACAGGAAAGCTGCTGGTTTCTTTAGGTAGTTCATGATACAGTGTACATGTAGTCCAACTTCATAATTTGAGATATCACGGTTTAAATGATTTGATTTTTTTTTTGAATTTGATTTCATTTGCCTAATTTGGCGCCTGGAATGGCCCATGCAGGAATCTATCAACTTCTTATGTACATAGGAGGAAACCTTTCGGTAAACCCCCCCTAGACCTACCTGGTAAGATTCTACTGATTTGGGAGTTAACCTTCAGGAAGTGCGATGTCCTGTCCTGTCCACTACGGATATCCTCACGTCAAACTCCTACCCTTCGCCTCATTCTTTTCTCCTCCCTCTCTTTCGCCTGTCTTTCCACCTCCCCAACCAATCGAAACTGCTCTAACCATCCCTGGTCTAAGATCCACTGCGTTATTCTTCCTGGATCTTCCGGGTTGTTCATCATTTCTTCGAATGATCGGCTCTTGAACTTTCTCCATATCTCCGCCCTTCCTTTGGCCCATTGGGGGCAGGCCATGATCGAGTGTTTGAGGTTTTGCGAAAGATATCCGCACGGGCAGTTTGGGCTATCAACTCCAGGGACTTTTCTTCGGTGCAGATAAGATTTGAGCCCAATGTGCTCGCTTCTTATCTGCATGGCAATGCTGCTCTGGGCCCTCTTCAGGCTTTGGTGTCATTATTATTATTCCTATTAGGGAATCAATATTGAGACTTCACTTTTTCGTTATGTAGACTTCACCCCCCATGTCAGATCCACTTAGTATTTTCTGATTGGTCAGACCCGAATCTTCAAAACAGCAAGGCTGTAATCTAATAAAAGCACAATCGGGGGAATTACAAGATTCTTCCCAGTACTTTTTAGCTTCGTTGCTATGAAGAATTAATCATTTCTAACACGCAAAGAAATAACTAATAGGAAATTACATGTTCATAGTGTTAAAACATCATTTAAAGCGACTAGTCTCCACCTCGTAGTTAGATGTCGTATTACTTGTTAGAAATGTCCTTCGCTGTGTTGTATTTTCTGCCTTAGTATGTAAATTTTTTATTCAATTAAAACGTATTAGTTAGGGTGGATAAGGATGACTTTTACTAAGCAGGAAACATTTAATCTACATTACATAGTTGGTCAAGTCTCATTCGATGAGCCCGAAGTCTCCGGAAAGTCAGATGAGACAATATTTGCGATTCTCCTAGGGCATGTCCGA
>JAKRRZ010000860.1:0-15544 GCA_022627015.2 Podosphaera aphanis
ATATTATTAAGCGAGATAAAAAGAGAGCTGAAAGGGGTCAACTAGGATAATTACACCCCAGTAGGAAAACACCCCTGAATTACATGTATGACTATATAAATGAGTAAAGCAGAGGGAGGCGCAATGGGTGTTAGTTCTTTATTTTAGACTTTGTTAATAAACTGATTTACCTGGGCTTGCTCTGTTGTCACCGACATCAATTGACCCCGCAACACGCAAGACGTTATCCTCGTAGTGGTATCTGCAAATGAAATCTGAGTATGAGTGTTCCAAAACGTCAAAATGAGTCATTCTTTGAGAAACACACCTTCCGTAATCATACGTGTCATAGCTTCAGGCTGCATACACAAGAATGATTTAAAAAAAAAAAGAATTACCAGTTGTAGCGATGTTTCAGTTTAGTCTACCGGTTAATATCGAGCCGGATGCTTCCCAAAAATACGTTGGCGGCGCCCTACTCCAGCCACATTTGAACTCATCTAAAAATAGGTTTCTGCACCCTGTCGCGTATTTTTTTAAAAAACTCACGCCCACTCAACAACATTACCCGTCTCAAGAACGAGAGACGTTAAGTGCTGTGATGTGATGTGCCTTCAGCACTGGAAAACTTGGGTCGAAGGAAGTGACGTGACAGTTTTATCTGATCTCAAATCACTTAAATTATTCCGCTCTAAATTGGACCAGCCGCCACGAATGATGCGATTGGTTAATATAATAGAACATTACGGCATAAATATCGTGTTCCGTAAAGGAAAAGCTAATGTCCTCGCGGACTATCTCTCACTGCCGGATGAATCAACGTTTAAATCCTCAGAAAACCTGGACTTCTGGCAAACAGTTTTAGACAACACAAAACCTTCCGTAGAAAACCTCACTAACAAACCTCAACCTATCTTACGACTCGACGTCCTGTCAAGAGTAGATTCGCAAGCAATCTTCGAATTCCTCTCAACAAAGGAACCTCTACCAGCCAGATTATCAGACCCTTGGGTAGCAAGGAATTTCTCTATACATGACAGTGAACTCTATTTCCTTCTTCATCAGCCAACCACTACCATCGGCGAACCTCCAACGAAACCTGGCGCCATTACAATGCTTAAGGTCATCGAACGAGGCGCTGGTAATCGAAGATTCTAATATTCATACTCAACTAGGACACGCTTCTATAGGAACAAGTTTAAGGGAGCTCCAACAACGGTTTTGGTATCCTAACATTTCCCTAGCTGCTAACGAAGCAGTCCGCTTGTGTAAAACCTGTCAATTAATGAAAAAACCAGACCCGTCCCCGCCAAATCTTACTCCAATTTCACCCCCCAGCCCCTAACAAGGTGGGCAATCGACCACACCAGACCTGGAGATCCTAATCATCACCTATTGCTCAACGCTATCGAATACGCCAAAGAGTGGATAGTATCAAGAATTGTCCCAAATACGAAATTTGAATATATTTTCCCTCTTTTTCTATACACAGGAAATACTCTTGGTACCCCAAAGGAATATATCAGCGATAACCACTGCGCATTTGTTAGAGAAGCTGTTTCTAATTGGCATAAAGCACGAGGAACTACTGCTATCAAAATTACACCGCAACGTCCACGTGGCAATGGCAAGGTTGAACAAGCGAACGGAATTTTGAAAAATATTCTTAATCGACTTGTATTAGATATGGCTGAAATGACTTACTCAACCATCATTGACCGCGCAGTCTCGATCTATAATCGACGGGTAGGCCCTTATGGGTACAGTTCCCATTTCCTAATGTTTGGTACAAAACCTCCTCATGAACAGCTAATATATCGAATCTACAACCGCGAGCCCACTTTCGAAGAAGATGAAATATTCGCCGAAGACCCCATAAAATTAAACGCGGCACCCCTAGCTAGATCGTACGTTGCGAGTCTCAAATGTGCTCGATACACCGTGAGAGCACTTACACAGGAAAATAAAGCTTTGGTAAGGGTTTTCGCGGCCGGCGATTGGGCTCTACGAGTAACATCACGTAACCACAAGCACGAGCCATATTATGACGGACCATGGCCAATTACTTCCTGTCACCAAAACAACACATACTCACTATCATCTCCTGGAGGTGTCAACCTAGCGAACAAATACAATGGTTCCAATCTCTTCCCAGCGTATGTCAAGGACGGTCATCCCGTACAAAGCCTTTGGTACGGTAGCAAATATTTGCTGCAAAAAGATGGCGCAAAAATTCTTGCTTTAGCGTCTTAATAACTCTCAATAAAAAATAAAAAATATTTTTATTTTTATTAGTATTCAAAGAGATTTATAATCTCGACGGAATTAGAAAAACACAACATTTCGACAAAAGCGGCACAACGTTCTATGGACGTTATTTTATATTGTTAGAATTTATTCGATCTCTCGTCTTCAGTACACCTATTTCCACCCGATAACTCGTTGTGCTTCGGTATGGCGGGTGTGGGAAGTGGAATGAAGACTTTTCACGGCATCACAGAAAACGGACATTGGAACGGCGGCAATCACGTCTATAGATTGTTTAGAGTGGTCTACAGGCGTCAAAATGGATAATCTTAAAAATATTAGATTATACTTGACAAAGGCGAAGGATAAACTGATGATGGCAGGAGTGAAGATGTTGGAGATGGCGGAAGTGGAATCGGCAATCGAGTCGCTCACGGCACATACCAAGGTGCTACAAGGAAAGATGAAAGTGACACCGATCGAGGAAAGGATGGCAGCTTTGGAGAAGGTAGTGAGGAAGAGCCTCGAGGAACCCGCGCGCATGGCGGCCCCGTAGGCAATTCTTGGGTCGGGTAGTCGACCTACTTATGCTTCAATCGTCGCACCGCCTGCGACCTAGGCGGCAATAAGAATACGAATGGAAGGTTCCGAGAAAATGCAGCTGGCAGAGCTGCTTATGAAGGCAGAGACAGAAATAGAAGGGGCATACGCGGTCAGGCAGCTGCGAAGCAAAGATACCGAAGTGTTTGTACAGTCGGTCTCCCAGCGAGATGCTACTTTGAAAATGGTCTAGCCACAGGAGTTTCAAATCCCGAAGCAAGACTATCCTGTAGAAATTGTGGGAGTCTCATTGGGAACAATAATTCAGAAAGGCAAACATGCAGATAATTATAAGATTATTCAAGATATACAAGAGGCCACAAAAATTCGGATTCCTGGAATTCAAATCACACAGATAAGATGGCTGTATGACGGAAAGGAGCACCAGTGGTCTCAGGAAAATGGCCATACACGAGGTTCAGTCGTCGTGAGCTTACCTACGGAGACACTACAACGTGAAGTGGTAAGAAACGGTATCGTACTCAACTCAATACTGTACACGGCCCAGCTCTGGTCTCCCCGGGCACAAGTCAAGCAGTGCTTAGACTGCAACCAATGGGGACACACTCAGGCTGCCTGTAATAGGGCGAAGAGATGTGGAGAGTGTGCGAGCACTCACCAGACGAGAGACTGCCCAAAGAAGGCTGTGTCTTTTTTTTAATCATTCTTGTGTATTCAGCCTTAAGGCTATGACACGAATGACCCTGGTGCGGTACATGGAGCGATGTTTCAACATGACATAGGGGGCACTCACACCGAACATCATTAGAAGACATAACTCGAATTCAGGTGCCTTACGGCCCTTTCGACCCTCAACCGTATATGTCTGCCGTAGGAACGCATTTCAGCCACCCACGGCTGTCCTGTGTGCCTTCAACATCGTCACATACATGACCAGGCGAGAAATGTGGTGTGAGGGTCTTGCTGGATTCGAACCAGCTTTCTCCTGTCTCAAGTGGGGCATGTGCCTCGGCTACCCAGACTCTACTTGGGAGAATGGCCCGGACAGTGTACCACACCACCATCCAAGGCTGTGTCATGCTGCAACTGTGGTAAGGCACACAGGTCATGGCAGAAGGGTGCGTGCCAAAACTTCGCGACATACAAGGCGAACGTCCAGAGGGCTCGGTATGAACTCTTGAAAAGAACTACGGAAATAAGGCGGAAAAGAGAGGTAACATCACCAATGGCAACAATTGCACCAGCGGCAAAAAATAACGCTGACCAAGGGCTCACATCGGTTGCTAACCAAAAGGCTGAAGGAGTCAAAAGGGGCCCAGGACGCCCGCGTAAAGTCCAGCCCCCATAACTACCACCCCTTCACCTTTTATTGACCTTGCGCCACAAGCGTCATCGTCGGCAACACCAACAGTAAGACTTCCTTCGATACCTAAGAAAGACGGGCAGTTTTATTACACATGAAACCATCCCTCGCCAACGGCAAATTGCACTTCCTGAAGGAGAACCTGGGCAAAACTGGGAAAATTCTAAAGTTTAAATCAGGCAGAATCGAGGGGTTTTCACCAGTAAGGTTTTCCATCATGTAAATAATAATAAAGTGATAGTCACCTGCATGGACCCATAGGGTGTCTGATCAGGTTAAATGAAATCAAGTCAAAATGTCGACGGACATGGGACTGCCATTTGGACGAAGGGGGATAATGTGGATACCTTGGAAAGTGTTGAACTGGAGAAACCCTGCTAGCGCTTGATTATAATATCTTATCCCTGTTATAGTAGAACGTTGAGACTATGGATCATATAGATAGTCCACGATGTAGAAGAGGAGGAGAAAAAAAACTATCAATCTACTGAACTGACTTCTATACTGACTTCTATACTGACTTCTATACTGATCACTTCGTGAATCTGGTATAGTGAGTCATAAGTAGAGATAGTAACTGAAATTAACACGTGCACAATTACCCTCAAGGCCGCGATTCCAGAAGGCTGGAGCGTGGGAGCTATCGCCCAATGACTGAGCCAGCGGGATCGAATACTTCTCTAACGTGTTTCTGGAGTCGCAGAAAACCGAGAGTTGCGGATTTGAGTCGCGGATTTATAGACGAAGAGAGACACCGAGAGGGTCATCCGGCTCTACTGAGACGAACTCGAGTTCGTCATCGGGGAGGTGGGAACGAGGAAGGCGACGAGGTTTGACGCTGGCCCGATCTTGCGACCCGTCTTAAAAACAACGATGTATCGACAAGTACACGTGTGCGTGAAAAATTCAATGGGAGGGAGTGAAACCGGTGTCCTCCTAATTCTATAACTCGAGGATCTGACGCTGAACGTTGGTACTCCCTACCTGGCGCCTTAACTTCTCACCTCTACACCAGAGCCTGGGCTTGAAAATATGCTATGAGAGCATTTATCATGGCAGAAAACCACCCTGTTTCAAGGGCAACGAGACAAGACCTAGATTACTCTGGGGATAAAATTGACACCTTAAAGCCCTTGCTACAATTAGAAAAAATCCAAAGCTCCATATCACAGCATCTGGATGAAGAGGAGATGGAAAAAGTCTCCAGCAACTTATTTCCACCATAGGAAGCAGAGCTTTCATACTCAATAGAAATTGGAAATCTGGACAAAAAAAAGAAAAACTTCTACATATCCAGGGAATAAGGGGATCATTTGGGAAAACCCACATCATCTACTATACTGACGCATTACGGTCAGAAGAAGCTGTGGGAATTGGAGTAGCCTTTCAAAAATTTGGTCTTCGAACACAGCACTCTCACGCACAGTGCTTCAATATAGATTTGAACAATACTGTTTACGATGGAGAGGTAGATGCCATTGTAAGGGCCTTTGAACATGTAGTAAAAAGTCCTTGACAAAGTAATATTGTGGCTGTGTTCTCAGATATTCAGGGAGCTCTGAAAAGATTGAACAATCCTAACGATAACCAGGACAAAGATGGATAAAGAGAGCTATCAAGGCAGCAACAGCTCGTAAACACAGAGGAACTAAATTAAAGCTGGGCTGGGTTCCGGCTCACCAAGAAATCTATGGAAACACTGAAGTAGATGCACTAGCTAAAGAGGCTGCAATTATTGAGCAAATAGAATTTATTCCATTAAGCTTTAGTTGCTTAAACCAGAAGATAGCAGAAACCAGAGACCAGGAATGGGAAAAGATCCTCAGTGACTATGGAGAGCAATACCAAGGAACATCCTCGTCTTACTCAAACGTCTTTCCCTGGCAAATTAGGAAAAATCCCTGGATATCTAGAGGGATTAAAAAGAAGACTAGCTCTGCATTTTTTCAGCTCAAGCTAGGACACGGATATTTTAAGTCATATTTGGCCAGAATGGGGCATATTCTCAAAAATCGATGTAGCTGCTGAGCTAAGCAAACACTAAAGCACCTTCTCCTTGAACGTAGAAGACATAATCTAGAAAGGAAAAAACCAAAAGAAAAAATAGGAGGGCATAGGCTACTAGTATCAACACTTCTCCACACAGGAATAGGAACTGCTGCAACAGCAGAATTCATGAAAGTAACAAAGGTGTCCACAAGGTAGTGGTACACAAGAGAAATTAATAGAGAGGAGTTTGTTTGAAGAAGAAAACTGAAGGCCAAGATATTTTAATTTTTCTTTGTTTTAACGAGACTTGGTGCGCTCAAGTATTCATTGGATATACAAGGAGTAAAAATTGGATGTATCTTAAGAAGATAAAACTGGAAACTGTATTCCTAAGGGGACACACATCCTACAATAGTCATAGACGTTGACAGGATGAACATGGAGGGGGAAAGAGCCTGCGCTCTTTCAGCACGCGGACCCCACTCGACCCGTCGGTTTCAAGACGGCTCGCTGTTCCAAGCAGTAAATCAACGAACGGCTCGTCGACTGTCACGGTCCCTACGAACCATTGATTTCCGCTCAGACCTGCTTGCGGTTTGAAGCCGGTCTTGCACGCCCTCAAGGTGACGGACGGTAGGATAAGCGAGGAACTTGTGCATGGGATGTGAATCGAAGGATGCGGCAAAACTTGAGCTGTCTTCAATTTGAGTCGTCGGAGCACTACTTCACTATCTTGGTGAGGATTACGCGGCCTGATGACGTCCACGCAGATTTTATCGACTTGGCTGGAAATTGTACGTTGTAGTTGATTCAGCTAAACTGATAAAATCACCATCCCAAGTACGTGTATCTACGAATTCATCTTTTGATTTATGCTACTGATCCCATGCGGATTACACTTTTCTCCCCACCGACAGCACGTCATGAAGTTCTACAAAACTCATACATGGTACGGTCAAGGTCAAGTACCTTGAGCACAAGACATACACATCTCCCACCTCAAAGATATTCTTGCTCATCTTCAAAAGTATATTATTCACGCGATATCCTAAATTTCTCCACCCGCTCTACATGATCGACAAAACCTTTGTTTTTTCAACTATTGCTAAGTCTGCCACTAACAGTCTTTTCATTTTGCCGTTAACTCAACCCGAGAGATAAGCATCATCTCATATATGAAATCAACACGCCTAGGCGTATTATAATAGCCCCCTACACACGATAGCATTTATTTTAGAGCTCCATCAATATGCCATCGTAATGAAAATAAGGACAAGGTGAAAAAAAGTTTCAATGATCATTAAACCCATAAGTGCCCAAACTGAACACAAGAAGATCCGAACCACTAGTGACCAGAAATAGTCTGGCCTAATATTAGATGGTATTTCTATTATCTCTTGAAAACGCCGGCTCCAGTGAAAAACAATATTTAGAGTCTATATAAGACCACACAGGCGGAGGTTTTCTTGTATGATAATGTCTGTTGACGGTTATTAGCAAATTTCTATCCAATGTAGTATAAAACTTTACCGTTAACGGCAGCCATGACGAAGCGAATTTGGGTTGTATCTGTGGCACAAGTAAAGTGGGTGTATATTTGCTTGGTCTCGTGGTGATTCAGGCTAACGAATCGGTTCAGAATGTAGTCGCATGCTAGGGCATAATCTTCGCCGCCCTCGAAGTCGGGAAAATAGTTTTTCATAGGGCTGATAGGTAATTTTTCTTTAAAACGGTCTATCTTGTTAAGAAAAAGAATTATGGATGTCTTGATAAACCACCTCGAGTTGCATATTGAATCAAATAGTGTGAGGGCTTCTTGCATACGATTCACAGTCTCATCTTCGAAGAGCAGTTGATCATACTCTGATATGGCGACCAAAAAGAGAATGGTTGTGACATTCTCAAAACAATGGATCCATTTTTTTCTTTCAGAACGTTGCCCACCGACATCGAACATACGATACGTTAAATCGCCGATAATAAATGTTGTTTCAGTGATACCAGTTGTCTTCACCCGAGACCTTAGTACATCTTGGTCGTTGGGCATATAGTCAGGCTGCGCGATACGATCAATATTATCGAAGTAACTATTCACAGGCCAAATCAGTTTTCGGAAGTCAACTGTAGAACAGATAATACGTCGGGAGTAGAATGGAGATGACCCAAAACAGTGGGTTGATCCTTGAGGTGTCGTGACTTACTATCGTGCCGAATCATTTAATTGATATTCTCTTGATCTTTTGAAACAATTCTGAACGCCGGCATCTTTCCAGAGAGCAGAAATAGCAGTGCCGACCTCTGGCGGAAGATTTTCACCCTCGATTTGCGCAGGTTGCATAAATATTGTTTGAACGTGATACTCAGCTCTCTGATCGTCAAGAGGCAACTCTAATGACTCCATAGCCTCAAGAATGACGCGCATCGATTGAACTGTATTGCTGAAAATTATCTCTTTGAATGATTCTCTCTCATCGCGTGAATAGCCACCCTCGTGGATAAGCTTCATCTGCTTTAATATAGTCGATTTCCCAGATTCACCGGCTCCTACCTCAGAGCATCAGTTTTTAAATTGACGACAGGAGACCTTAAAGAAAAGTTTCCGCATGACTGACCTAACAAGAGCATCTTTATTTCATTCCGCTGCATCATTTTATCTCGTTTTAACTGATTTTCAATCTCTTCATTGCGGGCCTTTCTCTCCTTCTCCTCCGTGCTCAAACCACAACCCATCGTGCTGGCTCAGAGTTAAGATCTTCGTAAAAGAATTCTTGTCGTAGTTTTCTTTAAAGATGTAGGCGGAGAGTTTTCAAAATTGGTAATTATTCATACATTTGTATTCGTAGGTTATAAAGATAAGATGTAGCGTAGCCAGTTGGGAGTAAAAAAGTTGTAATTATGCGTTCTAGCCCAATAGATGCAGTGGATGCAGCTGAGAAGAGATTGATTGTTCTTTAGCCGAGAAAAAAGTCAAGCGGACGGAAAGTACAGCGTTACTCAATGGATAATTAATATCGTTGACTTGTGAATATCTGGACTGGGCTGAACAGAGGATGTCCAGCTCGGCAAGTTTGAACGAGTTGGTTGTAATGGTCGTAGTTTAGTTCGGCTGGATCATCCCTGGCGCAACTGGATTGACAGAGCCAAGGATTAAATCAAGAGCTATGGGCAGATGAGAATTAATGTATATTTGAAAGCACTGACGTTCGTTGAGGTTTGCTAGCCAGAATTCAAATATTGTAAACTATCCGCTATAACGAACCCCTACAATGCGAGGATTTGGTAGTATTCGCTACGTTCGACATTTGTGCACAGACCATAGGTCCCTGCGCTTATGCAATAAGGGAGAAAATCACGTGTATCTACATCTGGTGAAGAGATATTGTTGTGATGTGAATATCGTTTGCCAAAAATCATAGATGTTGGCAGTTTAGAACCTTAATTCGGCTCAAATCACTGCGAACATTATCAGTTAGAATGAGATGGTACTTAATCACTTGCGCTCAATCTTAAAGCCTTTATTTACTCATTAGTGATTTATTTCCGCCCCTTACGATGTAATGTATCATCTTGGTTTAATAGGCCATGGCCAGGAGATGTAGTATTCTTACCTGAAAAAGGCGATAACTACGTGTAAGTAATATGATTCATTGGCATACGTACGATGCAAAATTCAATATAACTCCATCGTTGCTAGAGGAACGGGATAAACTAAAGATAATAAAGGCCCCACTAGTAAGCCTACTAGTAATAATATCCACCAATCACATTAATACTATTGTGGGTACCCTGTTATGGAATATAATTCAGAACGCCAAAATCATATTCTATATCCGGGTTTATTCTACAGGGCTACAGGGCTAAACTTTCCAGCCCTGAGATTTCTCTGGTCAATCTTCATACTCTCCCACAAGGGTCTTGAATGTGAAAGTCGATTTGTGACAGGGACTTTTCCATACAAAATTCAATGAAAAGATTTTTGGCTAAGCCTATTTCGGAAACGATACCCGTCAATTTGTATATATTACGTGTACGCAAAAACCTGAGAGTAATAGCGTCGTTTTGAATTTTTCTAGAAGGCTAATCTAAGTCTAGTAATTCTATATCGTTTAATCCAAAAATCTACTCAAAGCAAAAAGTATTATTTTCAATACTCAATGGCGCCGTCGTGGGCGTCAGAGACAGTCTGACGCATTAGCAGCATACTTGTGACGAGATTTTTTAGAAAATCAGGGCTGGTAAAGTGAAAGTAAGACCTTTAGTGTAATACTAGTGTAATAAATCGAATCTAGACAGGCGCTCGCTCTCGCCCGTCTTCGAGATTTGGATAGCGTTGTGAAATCTCTGACCTCTCTCCTTACAGACTCGATGTATCAAAGTATTTTGCAGAAGTTGGGCCCAATAAAGAGACGTCAGCTGATTGTTTTCTCGAACGCACTCGCGCTTTAGATAGCGTATCGACCGACAAACCTAATGCTGAAACTTGAATTTGAGGTCAGCAAATGTTTTTTGTTACTTATCCACGCTCACTAGATTCGAACTCATCCGTATTTTAATGATTCTCGCATAATGCTTCATGGTTCCTTGTGGAATGAAGAGCTGGTTGCATTAATGCTACAATCATGTCTGTTGTTCGGGTTCGGAATGTTTGCGAAGAGATTTCGGTCATGGCTAGCTCGGGATATTAATTATCTTTGAGTTTATTTATTCAAGTCTATTATTCCTCCCATCTGAAAAAGGGTTTCTTAATGAAATTTCTCTGCATTTATTCTTCGACAGTGGCGGAGCAGCGACAACTTTCTGGTATTTCAAGGTAATAGATCTCCTAAACTTCATTATTATATGTAGAATTATTTAAACATCTTATTCACCTTTATCTATAGATGGAAAAAGTCATCTTGATGGGTACGACGATGGTAGGTCGACGGCAGGTTGTGTGTGCAAACCAATCGGAGCGAGAATGGACGATAATTTACATCATAAAATTACATGGGTATACCCATGTCAAGCCTCTGTATTTTTGCGGGCCCTCAAAGATACTAGTAAATTCAAGACCCTTGCGGGAGAGTATGGATATGGAAGTTATCTGCAAGATCATTAACGAATTGAGGTGAGGCTCCTTACAAAAGAGTCAGGGCTCATCAGCAAAGTAAACATGGGATTGGTCCAGTCCCCTGGCGAATCTTTTTCGTAGAATACCGTCACACTTGCATTTTACACTAAAATTTCTGACCAAAAGCTTGACGAACATGTTGTGATTACGACATTTTTTAACATTCATGAAGATAAACTATTACTTTTACAACTAGTAGGGAATAGAACCAACCACCTTGAGCCTGGATGACCTCGCATCTATCAGGCATACTCCGGAGAATTGGAAAAAGCCTCTCAGGCCTTGTGCACTCTCGCTATGCCTCCAACACGATAGGTCGTACTTGAGCTCTACTACGCTGCCTACTACCAATAGCATCCCTATGATGATTATGTATGCAAGTTTTTATCAAACTCTATACATTCTCCATAGGATTAAGATCTGGGAAGAATGGCGGTCAAACCATTGGTAAAACTCCACTTGCCTCAAGGTATTCCTTAGCAGGTGCCCCGGAATAAACAGGGGCGTCATCATGCATGAGTATAGCGAGGCTATTGTTTTTTGGGGAGAGCTGATGAAGCCCAAAGCATCGGGCAAGATACGTTGGCGATAGCTTTCTCCGGTCATCTTGCCCCAATTTCTATCCCAAAAAACACATGGACCTGCCTGAGTTCCTGCAAAACAACCTCATAACATCTAAGAATATTCTTCCTTCGCTCTTCGATTATGCATGTGCTATTGTATTCCTCGTTTGTCTTTTTAAATATTAGAATTGTTGTTGGTCATGAGATACATTTAGACTTACCTTTCAAGTAACATGTGTTTTATTAACCGGGCCATCGCTAATATATGTTTCATCAGTCCAGAAAAAGTTGCACCAGTCTTCCAAGGTAAATGGATGTGTCTATGTGCCCACTGTATTCGTAGTATTTTGTGTTGCTCAGTCAGCGGAGGCTTACTTCGGGCGATATATAGAAGGTAGCCCCTTCGCCGGAGAGCATTCCGAACGGAATCTTGACCAACATTCCACACATGTAAAAGTGTGTAGATAGTTCAAGGTATAACATCTGCCTGGTCTTTTTATAACTACATAGGAATACTTCCAGCTCATCCTCTTGCTAAGTTGAAAGCACATGTGGTCGACAAGTGATCTTTCCTGGGGATATACAACGCGTTTGGATTGTGTATTAACTTGATTAGTCGTTATTCCGAGCAGATCTGAAATTTTTCCATTAGTGTGTCTGGCTTTATAAAGATCGAGAACCTAATTAGTTAGCAAAATTCGAGTTATAATGATTTTCATGCTGAAATCAAGGTATAACCCAAATTTTTTGTTCTCGACTACGTCGATTTGAATATCGGATTGGCGTTGTCGTAGCCTGGCGGGTATTCATCCTGTAGATCTGTTTAAATCATGAAGAGTTGCTGTAATGACCTACCATAATGTTTACATGAGGAATTTGTGAAAAGTCGTAGTTTGGTTCTCGGGTAATAATTAATTGTGCGAGATATAGATGACAATTGTTGTTGGATGCGCGTTGTCACGGGACCAAAAACCTTTTCAGGAGTTGGTGACGACCATAGGAGTCCTTGGAAGGTGAGTGATATAATGACATCCCCGTTGCATTCATTTGCACCCCGGTTATCGCTTATACCCTATCATTTTCCTTGACCGCCTACATTTTTGGCGAATGAGTATTTGATGCCTAATAGGGATAAAGTCTTCATCATCTTCAGCATCTTTGGGGGCTGGCAAAGTCGAACTCTTCACCTTCACGCGGTGCCGGCTGTAAACACTCAATATGTTCGCTGCATATTTGAGATAGCCAAGAAGAGTCGCAATCGAATCGTTACCAACGCAATCACTTCATCTCCCTCATTCAGCGTTCACCGATGCTCCAGACTTTCCAACCCGAAGAGGCCGCTTTTACCGATCCGCCGCTTTCTTTCCCCCGAAGTATCTAAATACGAATCCTACCGATACCTTCGCTTGCCGGACCTTCACGATCTTTTGCCTTGCTTTGGCGGGCCTCTAACTGCAGTCCCACGATGATACGAATACCCGACGGAGGAAGAAAGTGGGAGGGCGCAAAGTTAGAGAGGTTGTAATGGCTTTGGAAGGCCAGGTTTATCAGTGGATACGGGCCAGAAAAGGGAGGATAAGAACTTTGGCAAGGGAAAGGGACGAGGGGGATCTAAGGGAAGGGGAGTTTTGATTTTTCGTGGGGATTTTTGAACTTTGGGAGTGTTGTGGGCGCCAAGGTTTTTTCGGCTCGGTTAAGTGCTGCCACCACTTGATAAACTGGCTACGCTTCCTTTTGGAGGCGAGGAATACGGCTTCGTCCGTGACGATGGTTTTCGGCGCAAGTCGAGTTACCGTCGTGAAAAATCTCTGTCGCGTGGACGTTCGCGGCGGAGAAGAAAGACAAGGTGCAGGGCGTCGAACCTTTGGCACAGTTGTGTCCTTTTGTTTTGTTTTTTTCAAACACTGGCTAGCAATAGTTAGAGAATGTATGTAGTCTTGAGTCTTTAGGGATCACCTACACGTATCACGCCTTCTGGGTGCAGGGCTTGTGCCTGTTACGATTCAATTCAATTCAATTCAATTCAGCATTTTTGGATTTTTGGATTTAATCAAAATTATTACCATGCCAACAAACAAGCTCAATCTTGCTGTGTTATCAAGCTTGAAAGTCTACAACCATAGGTAAACTCGTTGACCCTTCAACATAACATTAGGTGACATATCCTCCTACACACCAACTCACAATTAGTTTAATATGCCGCTGGCATATAATGAAAAATATTAGCACCAATTGTAAGGCTGCTTTTGGGACAAATGACCGCTGTGAGGAGTTCGAAACGGCCGTTCGACATCCGGTTTCTGCTAAGACCCACGAAGAATACTATGGTTCGATTGTAGAGCTAGAGAACAATTTTAACTTCAACGATGGAATGCCTTTTTTGAAGCCAGTCGGAGCCTGTACAAACGAAATCGAGAGAGTTACAACGCGGGAAGTTGAACGTAAAGCCGTCTCGTACCTTCTCAGACAGTGGTTGAACTCAAATAATGAGTACAATTTAGCAGCCTGGGTCGATAGGTATTTTCAATGTGGGATTACTTCTACTTCTCGGGTTGCAGGGGGCCACCGCAGGCTCAAGATTGGATTGGTGGCTCTACCGGAGGTCTTCAGTCTGTTATTTCTTCTTGTCGACCCGCGATTCCCTCACAGATGAGTGAAATCTCTCTCGATGTAGCTACCAAAGAGAATAAAGCGCCTCTTACACTTTCCGACAACTTGTATGTTACTGTGTATGTTTAATTTCACCTAACGGTCTTTACATGCTCCGGAAACAGTACGATTTTGTTAAGAACGAGATTCAAAGTGTTCAATCAGGAAATTCCTCATCAACATGTACAGGCCTGTTCACAGCATCCTTTGGAATTTTGGGATGGCACAAGTTGAAGGTTCGTCTTCGGAAAAACCAGGTATGATAGCGACCAATTTATCTGTTAATCTATCAAAATATTATACTAACCGATGTTAATTGTAATGCCGCATGATTTTCACCCTTTTTGGAACATCAATCGACCTGCGCCCGGCAACGAGTACCAAGCCCTACCTCTACTTGACCCTATAACTTTATCCAGAAGGCGAGCTCAGGAAACCGACCGACGGGTGCATGTTCGAGCAAAAACGAGGCTACGAATGGTAGCTACGGGTCGAATCTTGAGCCAGTTCCAACAAACCCAAGCTAGACTCCACACTGTAGCATATGTACCAAAAATAGTCATAACAAGCAGTTGTGTAGTGACTGTCGATCCACGGGGTATAACCGCGGCAATTGTCCATCAAGAGGTGAACAGGCTCAGGTTTTGTTGAATAGTTAACCAACCATGACTGCCGTTTTCTCCTCTATCTATACATAGTTTTAAGTTGGTATCACGATAAGATTTTTAAAAAAAAATACCTTCGCAGGTAGAATCAATGCTTCCATAAGTTTTATCTGCATCAATAAATTACTAGTAGACATATTCCTTGATTTTGATATTGTTTCTCATCTTTAAACATATACCCCTTGCATGCTAGTCGGCTGATTACTTATGTAGCTACATGTATTACCCTTACAGGGGCTCAGGGCTAAGTGAAGGCAGCTGGAAAATTTATTTACAGGGGTTATTATAGGGGGGAACCGGTAGCTTTACTTCAGTTTTTGGGTAGCTATACTTCACCCCTGTAAAACCCCCATCAAGACCTCTCTGATTGGTCAGATCTTAAATTAATTTAAGCTCAACTTTTAAATTACAGGCCACC
>JAKRRZ010000861.1:0-15544 GCA_022627015.2 Podosphaera aphanis
TAGTGCGAAGCTAAGTGGAGAACGACAGGGCAGTTAACTTCTGTCGGACACAAATTCTCTCACCTTATTTTAGAGTTTTTCTGGAATAGAGTTTGGAGCTTTCCCGCATTAGGCCTCGCTTAGACAATATTATCCCTGAAAACTACCTAATATGGATAATGATTGGCAAAAAACCCCTGTAAATGACCAGTTAGTTAACTTACCCTGGTACCACTGTACGTGTTATAGTGATATCAGCTTGCTGAAATATTCCTCGGTGGGGGAGGGCATTCAACACGGCAAAAAAAGGTTGCATGCTTTTATTACGATATCACCCAGCCCCAATGTGTGGCCTGTGCACGTTCTCGCTTAAAACGTGGGTCTGGGCACTGACTTTTTTGTCATAAGTATTGAGCCCTCGGCAGAAAACTTGTGCGTTTAATCCGATGGCACCAGAGTCATATATATACAGAAAACCAGGTAGTTGTCCTATTATAGTTTAGCGTGTCAGGGGCCTAATTAGCGTGTTGCCCGTTTGTTATATAGAAGCCTGCCATAGATATCTTAGAGGGAACAACCTACTCTTGATACGACAAGTCTTTCTTATACCATAGAGAGAAAACAGGAACAAGAAATCGCATGCTAGTTAGACAACTGGTGATGGTGATGAGCCAATCCGCTCTCCACCAAGTGTGCAATACTGTAGCATATGGCGCAAACAAGTTTAGATGATCAAATAATAAATAGGTTCTAGAGCCAATTAACGTAATTTTGAATGCCGTTGTCATCAAGTCGGGCAGGAAATCGACTTGGTGCCATGTTTCTCTCGAAGCTGAATAAATAATGTCCATGTTGAGAAGGCATTGTAGCGCACAATATACAGAACTTACACTCTCTAAGTACGGATCCATAAGATAAGGGACGTTACAGGGATAGTCGATCGCGTCGTGATGAGTAAAAGACCGCGTTCACCACCAAAGGTCATCAGTTTCAGACCGACATAATGGGTAGTCTGGGTACTCTAAATTGATTAAATAAATTGAATAACAATAGATCTGACCTTGAAGAATTAATTTCACGAAATTAAAAATCAACTTACGAGACTTGATGACGTTAAAAAGAGGATTGAAGTTGGGAGTTAGGTCTAAAGTGTCAGACTGGGTGATAAACTACGTCATACATTAAAAAGCCGTCCGGAGGGTCCGTAGTGTAAGCTAGACCATTCCAGCTCGCATTCAATCGTTGTGATATTACAGATGCTAGAATCTCTGGTCGCCTTGCGTTCTTGAGCAGTAGTCAAGTCGGTAAGCATGGAAGTTGTATTGCAGGAGCTTTATTCTCTGTGGTCAGTACGACCCGGAATTGGCTCTCAAATTGGTCCTGAAAAGATGAAGCTCTTCGGAAAGCCTTAGGATAAAGAAGATACAGACTTCAACCTTTGTCAAGCCTTGGTGTTAAATTATGTAAGAACGAGGGAGAGTCTCCAAGAAAGAGAGTTACAACATACAATTGACTCTGAGCATGATTATTTTAAAATCGGATAAAGATATCAAGTTTTTGTCGGCTATCTCTTTAGAAAACCTACCGCGTTGCGGTATACGAAGCTTTTCATGACCTGAATGCGCCGATGGAAGCAACTCAATCATCACACTTATGATTGACCTGAGATACGGCAGATTTGATCAATAAGCGACAGCAATAGTCTTCACGGGCTTTTGCTTGATATTCAGTCTTATAGTAGGAGCTACAAGGTTGTGAAGCTGTCTGACGATGTCTCTCGGAACGGGAGAGGTCTACTTTTTGTGGCCTGTGGCCGTTTTCAAGTACTTCATCTTTCTAGTTGAAGTAGTAGACAACAATCAATCAAACACACCCTTGTATTTTAGTACATCAAAGTCTCTCGAAAGGGGGTTGTAGTTTTTCAAAGTACTGGTCCGACCCTCGTAGCTGCCGCAAAAAGACTGAGACTGAGCACCTAACAAAACCACGAGCGAGAACTACATGTAGCTGTGACTTCTTGACCAAGTTGGCCTAGCTAAAGCCCCTCTCAAGTGCTCAGCTAACGGCCTAGTTCTGGTTGAGTTGTTTAAGTCGACGCAGCGCGTGTTAACCGACGTCCCATCACAAACCGGTCGACAGTCGGGCCGGACCGGGCCAAAAAATATCGCACGCACGCACGCACGACCCGTAACCCAGGCCAAGTTGAGCCAATCAACTCATACTCAGCCGGCCAAGAAAAGCTTCTCCCAGAGCCAGTCCAGCAGCTTCCCCCGAGCGAGTCATTTCGCCGCCCAGGGGTCAGGTCGAGCCAGGATGCGGCCAGGATTGACGGCCAGATTTGGAAAGAATCTGCGCTTCGTGCTAGTCGGCCGGCACCCACACCGCGCGCTCCGCGACCGCACGTCACGAACGAACGGCGAATGACGTGTAAGCATCTTCTGGCTCCCACATGGAGCGTAAGTCAGGAAGAATTATGTGTGCATATCTGTCTTTCAAAATATGATGATGAGACAGTCATGGGGGGGTAAGTCGTTTTCCTCCCTGTCATGGGACGGTGAAACTCCCGGCTGTAATTACATGTACAGTCCTACCGGGGTAAACTTTGTTAACCTGCATAAACGACAGGGCTTGAAGTGTAGATTACTTCCAAATCTAGGAGTGATTTGCCAGAAACCCTTGACAAGTCTCCGCTACGCTTTACCCAACTTAGGATTGACACACGCCGTAGAAGTTTATTTGTATGGGAGAATTTCTTGGCGGGATATTATTGTTAAACTTTGTTCATTTCTACTTGCAGCCCTAAGTGGAGCTGCTATTTTCTACAGAAGAGAACAGCGGACAAAATCTAGCTGATATTCTATCCAAGTTAAACCATATTGTATCAAGAGCTGATTATATCCTATTAATTCCTTCCTTCTTTCTTCCTTAATTTTATCATGGCGCTCAGCAAAGGTCGACACGGGGAGATCCAACGCCTGAGTTGAGTCTTTTCGGGTGACTTCTTCTCGGCAGTTCCATTTTAGAGAACAGGTTGATTGCTACTTCCAAGACGTGCAGTGTCCATCTCAAACATGTAACGTCCGTGTTCATCTACTTGAATGCTGCTCAATAACGGAGAGTATCTTTGAATTCTAGCATGTGCAAGATAACAACGATTGAAAGAGTACTGTGGTCTTTCTATGAGGAGTCGAGTTGGTTTGCAATCGCTTGAAGTGAAAGTCCAGTCTCTTTGTGAGTTTGGAAGGCGGCTATTCGATGTCGTGGCTGGTTTTGGCGGCGAAGCCTTTGAACTTGATGATTCTGCAGATACGCCACTTTCTTTCTCTTAATATTTCAGATGGAGTTGGTAGAATTTTGTTGTTTTCAATATCATAGGGCGACGTTATCGGGGTTCGAGATCTGAGGCAACTGAAAATTGGGCACAGTGGGATAGTCAGCAAGCACAACTAGTACGTTTTAGGAGTATTAAGCGGTTTTTGCTTGGGAAGATGCCTGTATAATCGACATTTAAGCTTCAACAACCTTTACCTCGGTGGGACTGTACAAGACGCAAATGAAACTTGGGCATCCTGTAAAATACTCACTTTCTCACATTCGCAGTACAAGCATAGACATGCACATGTACCAACGAACTCGACCATCGTGCTGGTCAAGGATGTCTCGGTACCACCATCTTGCATTACATTCATGTATATGTATCATTCATTTTCTCCGAGAATCTACGAGTATTATGTTATTAATGTAATTGGAAAAATTTCCTGTATTTTGATAGAGTGCACGTTATTCCTGGTTCCTCCATGATTGCAACAGCGCCATACTGTTGTCCAACATTAACCGACCTATAAATTTTGAACGCTCAACAGCTACAAGCCTTCCCGCGGCCACCTTCGCCGACTTCTCGCTAAATTCCATTGCACCCAAGTTTTGGCGCTGTCTCCTTTTTCGTACATATCGCCTAATTATCGTTTCTAATTGCTTTTGAAGCTCGTTGACATGTTTAGCTAAATGAACATTCCGAGGTAGTTTTCTTTCCGGACCTTTCACAAGCTAGAGGGCTCGCCTCGAGCGGTGGTAGGAGGCTAAGTAATAGCTTCTTCAACGAGCCTAGACTGTGACTTAATCCATATCACATAACCCATAATCGCCCCTGATTAAAAATGTCGAAACTTGTTGGAAATACGCTAATCCGGTCAAAGTTAAGTTATCGTCAAATTCGTCTATCTTTCGTGAGAGTATTCTCATGGTATTTAAACTAATAATTTACATGATTAAACCCATGAACCCTATTGTTAAACCCAAACGAATGCTTGACTAAATATATCGGACTAAACGAATGTTTTGACACCAAAGGTTTGATAACAAACCACCCTTGAAACGGTCCCCCACAAATCAATACAGGACCGGTTGGTCGTGTCGGGAACCTAAAGCAAACGTATGACGATCCGTCCAAGAACGCAAGAAGTCGGAATTTCCAACAAAACTCTCCATAAAAACATTCAAAAGCGTGTCTCTTCTTTGAGAGTTGATAGAAACTCCTCCTTGTCAACGTGAAAGGTGCATTGGAATGCCAGGTCTCGGACGCGGTGTAGGTATTTCAGCTTCAATAGTGAGAAGTAGACTGTATCCAGCGGCTGCAGAATATGTGAGTAAGAGTCCTGTGTCCTTGACAGTAATTATTGAAGTCCTGGTTAAGACTGCTTTCAACAGGGTGTGATATCGTAAAGCTAGCAGCGCAAATGCCCAGAATCAATGTGACCTATTAAGCCGAGGTCGATAAAGTACGTCTCTTTAATTCAGTGACTAATTTCATGGGCCAGATCACGCCCATTTGAAGTAACAGTACCAACACTTATCTCTTTTAGGCTGTCAAGACCTTTTACCAGGTTTTTGAACAGCGTGTGCGGTTATTTAAACTCGATTAGTCGGTCTCATCGAAGTTTTGAATATCTATATCCTGGATACCATACTTGGATTTGGTCTCCTGGAAAGCTGGAACCACGCTTTAATTACCTTGAGATCTTGTGAGAGTGTCTTCTGATGATCCTTTGCATTCTTTGGGGGCTTTCCCGATCAGTTTGCGAATACTCAAGCCCAGTAATCAAGCCCAGATCAGGCCTACTGGCTCTGTGCCTCGCATATTGAGAATTTCATTCACCGCATCAGCTACCTCGACAACTAGAGCGTAAATACTCGCGATTCTGATCGAGAATATATTGGAAAATCGTTTCCTTTTCGGTCGCAGTTAGTTTACGTCGTGTAGAATGGTTCTCGAGGCTCCAAGTAATTCCTTTGTATCGGTTTATCGGGGTTGAAGGAGGTACGTTATTTGCGCGTCGGAGGCCCTCGAAATTAGCAAGGAGAAAGGGCATAAACAATAAAAATCTAATCGTTTCAAGAAATTTTGACCAAATTAGCGGATCATATTATTAAAGGTTCCTTTTTCACTGAATGACTGGTTGAAGGAGAATTTGCATCGTAAGAATATCTCTCAATCACATACATTCACACATATATAATTAATCACTTAACCAGAATCACACTATTGCGAGGATAAAGATTGCTGTGAATAGAAGTTTTGTTCGTTCCTATCGTCATGTCAGTACTAATATACATGTACAGGTTGATGAATGGTGAAAAAAGGGTTCCCTAAAAGAAATTACCCCTACCTATACATGTTTTGGCTATAACAATACATGTACTCAATCTTGAGAATGCATCTCGCTAATTTAAAATGCTATTTTCCAGAACTTTCCCACTTTGACCTCATCATGACTCGAAACGTGTTCCAATGCTCTCCGCTTGAGAAATAATTTCTATGGCCAATGAATCTATTAGAAAGATATTATACGTTGACCTTCTACATGTATAGCAGAGAGAAGGATCGTAGAGATTTTTGCAGGATTCTTACCTTCAATAGGGACCCATACTTGACAATAATTAAACCCTTTTACATCCCCGACCTACTTGACAAATTCTAATGGCGTGGGGGTGCTGAGGGTTAGCGATGATCGCCATTGCAAGCATTTGCATTTCTGGAATTTTCCGCAATGTTCGATTTTTGATAAGAAAGTTCGAGAATTTTCTGTTGGATCTAACTAGAGACATGAAAATACGTATACATGTAGATGGTTTTATAAATGACATCTAAAATGTGCCTATAGTAGAGCAAAAAAATGCACTATTTTTTCTATTTGATTTCGCTCGTTATATTTCAAATCTACTCCTTTTGTTTTGTGATTAGCCGGTAGGGCAACTTGAAGTAAAGAACCTTACGCCGAACTTTATGCCATATCTGGAGCGTCCGATGCTTTTGGTTATAATATCAAACTGGACGTAATTAACTTTTGGTTTTCGGAATTCGGCTTCGCGTAGGACTAACGCTCCTTGAAATAGTAACACACATCTAATGAGCTGGGAATAAAAGATGTAGATTTAGTCAAGATAACGCCGGGGATCCAAATTAAAGCTGTTCTTTAGGGGTTGACAACAACCAAAATTTTTGAGCGAAATGAAAAATAGAGACGTTGAAAAAAATTTATGAACTGTTCACTATATTCATCTGAACTTCTATCATCTTAACCGCGTTGCGGTCAAAGTTATGGATCTAAAATTGGCCTACATGTCATCATGAGCCAAGAGTCACCACAACGTGCCATATTCATGCTATCACTTTAAGCCAAGCAAGCTTACAAAGTCCTAGCTTGTCAGCCTCTGGAGGACTTTTTGCGCCTGATAACTTGAAGTCGATTTGTCTAGCATAATCCGGTAAATTTTACACATCTGAGTCAGACCGCTAGTACAGGGTTTTATTTCTCGTTATCAGATCCCTGAAATTCCTTCAAGAATATCAACTAGTATCAGCTAGCATCAGGCATTGACTTTTTTGTGGTTTCAAATCCTGACGATGTTCGGCTCCATACGCATGTGTTGATCCAACTAAAAACTCGTGGATTGGGGTAAAAAAATCGATGTACATGTAGGTGATATGTATAGCTTAATAAAGTAATTTACTGATATAAGCCTGTTCGGTAGATGAGCATGAATAATTAATTGAGCAGCGAGCGACATCGTCTGCTACATTTAGAATAATTCTTTTAGCACCTTCTGGCGCATAAGTTTGAGTTGAAGGGATCTTTCCACTCTCTGAAAATGAGATTGACATTAAGCGTCATGAAGCTGTTTGTACAGATGGCCGGGCCCAAATTGTGGCTGATGGCGACCGCCCCACGGACGAAGACCTTGGCATGTTCCCAAGGCTCTAAAATTCGGGGATCCCCATAACACTTGAAGTAAGTATTTTAGATCCTTCATGGCATTTTGCCCAGTTAATCCTCGTCCAGCAATCTTTATTTATAGAAGATTTTTTTATCATGAGGATAGTAGGCGTGTATAGTCAGATTGAGTTTGTTGAGTTTTAGATCCAGTGAAGCATTGTTGGCTAAGGCAGACTTTTTTTTATGGACACTGAGAAGCTGGTTCTGTTATGAATGAGTTAAGTTACAGCTCTTCTCGTAGAGTTGATGTTAAACGACATATGTAGCAAGTGCGAATAAAGATCGGCCATTTTATCCATGTCTGACCTATTAACTAGTTACCGAGAAACATATTTCTCCAAGCGAATCAATTAGCCGAGTAAGTGTTGAACATCGAATCTGATAATCTTTAAGTCACATGAAATAATCAATCGATTTTCTCGCTCGCTCCTACTCAGTTCACAATGGGAATGAAGGCCTTCAACTTTTCTGCGACACTAAATCTTTTCAGATTAGTTGATCAACCCAATTTGTGTTTACCTCATGCATCTATCTCGACTTTCAACCAGCTCCCAGTGCCACTCAAGAAGGAATTCTTTGGCGAGCAAAATGGACATAACGACGAAATTCGAGCGATAGTCCTGGATAAAGATAACTGCTTTGCGATGCCTCATTCAAATTCGGTCTACAAGTCTTATGAGGTAAATTATCACCTCTACCCCTGTCTCCCGGCATATCTATTCTGAGTCATAAAAGAAATGGATAAAGCTAGCTAAATAGGCTTAGAAAAAATTTATGCAGTTGAAAGCAGCATATCCGGGCCGACGCCTTCTTGTTGTTTCCAACACGGCGGGTGCTTCGTCATACGATACTTCAGGTAGGCTTGCATCTGAGGTAGAAACAGCGACAGGGGTAAACGTGTTATCACACGTGACTAAAAAACCAGGATGTGGCAGAGAAATCATGGCTTACTTTCGTCATCATCCCGAGACAGGCGTAACTAGACCCGATCAGATCGCCGTTATCGGAGACCGATTGATGACAGATGTGATGCTGGCCAACTTGATGGGAAGTTATGCTATCTGGGTGCGTGAAGGTGTGGTGCCAGCTCATCAGACAAGTATTGTGAGTTGCCTCTTTCACTTCTTTGAGTTTTATCTAATGACCAAATTTTGTCAATAGCTTGCTCATCTTGAGCAAAAATTTGCAAGATTCCTGCTCCAAAAAAACTACAAAGCTCCAACACCGTGAAGTCGACTTGAGGAGAAATCCCGAGAATGGTACTTCTGCATACACTCCATGCAGGCTACGGTGGAGTTAAAGTTGGCCTAGCGTTGGAGCTGTCACGCGAAATCACGTGTTTTTGTGCAAGACGTCATTCGGTAGACAAAGCCTATTTCTGTAAGGAATGAGTGACAACAAAGCTCCTTGAAATATGATTTTAGTAAATATGACTCTGAGAAAGAATAGAAACGAATTTTTCAATTATTCTACCTCAATAGTGATTGTATGTAAATGAATGGTTACCTTTTGACAGACAACAGCCCTTACCTACCGTGAATTGCAGACTAGCGATATATGCATACTTAGGCCACGCTAACCGAATGTAGCCGAAAGTTATGGTACACTGGGAAAAGTCTAAGTTACTGTAGGCTAGCGTGGCGTGAGCACGCAAATATTGCGAGTCTGCAATTCACGGTACGTGTTGTAGCCCGACTCGTAGCACGGCCTCGAGGCAAAGGGGGTAAAATGGATACAGTCAGACTGACTTGTCACCGGTAAACGGAGGATCGGTTGTGGAGAAGAAAGATTGTCACATCGGGGGATAAACCCAGTCAGTGCAGTGCAGTTGGAGCATGGACCAAGCCATATTAGGAAAGAAAAACAAAGTCTGAAGGGAAGCCAGGATCATAAATCGAGAAAGAGCCTGGATCAATCGAAACAATTCCCAATACCTGTACTCACAACAGGAAAAAGATCTGACTAGCGACCTCTTTTTGATCCAAATGTACAGAGGTAAAATTTTACCTTCATCCATCCAATGAAGCACTTGATCACGATAGCTCACGATCCACGTTTTGCACGGTCGCAAGGGAATAATTTCGACCGTTAGATTTTAGCGCATGCCCAATGTGGGAGACGCAGCTGCAAAGTAAAAAGGGATCGTTTTTTGCACGGATTGCATGAACATTTTCTCTGATCGCATTAAAGGGGAAATTCTTGGGACCGTGAACCGGGATAATTGTTCGAGGAACAAGAGAATGAGGACGGACGGAAGGGGACGCGAGGAGGAGAGAAGGGGAGGGAGGGGAGGGAGGCAGAAGAGCGGGGGTTGAAAGGGGAGGGGGGGAGAGGTAAAAAGTGATGTCTTGAAGGAGAGTGGATAATCACATGTACATGTATCATACTGTTTCACTGAGCTGGTCAAACTACTGAGATGGTCAATATTTCTCGGCATTTCCTCACATAGATAAACTGTTCAAAATTCTCGGCGCACAACGCCCAAACACGCCCATAGAAAAAGGAAGGGCCTCAGACTTTATACCTCTGTAAGTGAATAATACTTATAGATTTTTTGTTAGGTAGTCATGAAAATAATTCGATATGGTTACGTGTAAATATGCCAAGCATTATTGTTCAGCTTAGTAATATTGTACGCTACTCGAATTTATTTATCACGAATGTAGATGTAGATGTTCATGCGAATATGTAGGTTATTAGCCAGCTAGCCGTAAAACTCGATCTATCAATCATCTATTTATATTGTGTTGTTTGTTCACGGGTAGAAGATTGAATTCCTGGTGTGTAACCATCAAACATTCAACTCACTTGTACCTGCATCCTTCTGCTGCCATTCGTTGTTTCAGAATTCGTCGTCCGTGCAGCCCGGGTGCGACGTACCATCAACCAATTCTCACATGAGCTATCGCATCTACGAACAGTTAAGATCCCTTAGTTTTTATCTTGCAAAGCTGGATTACCTGTATTAGTACTTCGTCGGTCGACAGGTCGACAGACTTATCTTAAAATGCTCTACAACCTCTGGTTGAAAAAGTTACGAGAGTGAAGAATTTGGTAGATAAGGACTGACCAATGATACTATTTCTATTTAAATGTTTAGTTACCCCGATACTATTTATAATAATATTACTCGAGTGAGAAATCGAGTCTGATACAAACACAGACGAATCAGCAGATCACATGTGCCACAATAGAACTGACTGGAAGAGTCTGAATTCTTACCCACGGCTTGGTACAGAGAATAACGTGCGACTGACTTCTTATTATACCTTTACAGAAAGCTGGAAGATTTTTGTTCCACTGAGAGATCAAAATTGAAGTGGAAGTTGATCAAACGACAGAGGGGAGCAACAGACAGGTAAAGGGGTGTTTGTTTGTGTGCACACGATTCAAGAGTTGGAAAGTTAACACAGATACATACAAGGAGTTCAAGAAGACAAGCAAGTGATTAACGCCCACATATTACCTATGTATGTAAATATACATACATATAAGCATATACGTTCATTATCAAAAGAGATAAAATCTCTTATCAGATAGATCCAGGGGAGAGGGAGAGGGAGTGATAAACAGCAGAAGAGCGTCCCTAGATTAGTGAAAGTAGGGAGGAAAATACCATTTCTAAATTCTCTGTTGTTCATCGTATTCATGAGACTCAACTTAAGGATGAAGGAAGGAGTGAGTGAGTGAGTGGCCGGCCAGAGATAAAATAAATCATCGTGAGTTAATCAACCACATAACATTCCCTTGTTTTTCCCTCTCTTCCCGCCAAACCCATCTGTCACACTAGCAAGTGAGTCAACAAAAGCAATTGAGTCAGTCAGTTTTGTAGGAGTATCGTGTCATCCATCCATCCATCAAGTTCATTCATGCCGAGGACTTCGGACGTTTGAATTCTTTTCGAACTCTATAAAACAACTGACTCACGACGAGAATTGCCTTGACAAAAATAATGCATCTTCTGTCACTGATATGTTTCCTTCGCAGGAATCGGTACTCCAGAGCTAAGCGATGCGTCGGGACGAACTTGGCAGTGTGAATCTACCCAATCATATTTGTGTATTTTTTCTTCCAGGTTCAGCGTTACCTTCATAAATCCCCCCCTCCCCTTCCATAACTAGACCCACTTTTTTATAAATCCAGATTCGGCAATCAACCAACGTCTCTTAACCACGCTCCCTCCCGCCCTCGTTTTCCTTTCTGTTCAACTTCAACCTCGCTGTCGCCGTGGGCTTTTTCATCAATCCGCGCTCCTTATTTCACAATTTTTTTTCCTCTGTTTAGCCAATACGGTCTCCCCGCCACTCTCTTCGGGTTTGACCTAGACGTTCCTTTCGGCTTTGCATTCAACTTTATACAATACCACTCCTTCAAATTTTAAGCGCCCACGTTTCTACGAATCATCATATCCCCACCCGCACCTGCGCCCACACCCACACGTACCATATTTACGTCGATTATTCTTCTCTCCCTACGCAGAATACGATTAAAAGAAACAAAAAGATTTAGTCCGATATCAGCCCTCAACACCTACCTTGGTGTCGTTGTCTCTTGCTCCCCATCGCCCGTCAAAATTTTCATAAAAATAAATTCAGGTTGCGCCTTCGTTGATACCCTCTTCATTTCTTTGTGGCTTGGCTCTCGATTTTGTTCAACTTTGCATGCAGAACTTACGAGCGTACCCGACGAGCATGTCTGGCCTTTTCATGGACAACTTATCTGATATGTCGCAAGAAGATGCGCAAGCTAAGATGAATTCGACACCGAGTCCGACATCTTCAAATCCCACAAGTAATAGCTCAGCATCACGGAGACCCCCAAGGAAAAGTACCCTGACTCAACAACAAAAAAACCAAAAGAGGCAGCGTGCCACTCAGGATCAACTGGTGACATTAGAGATGGAATTCAATAAAAACCCAACACCTACAGCAACAGTACGCGAGAGGATTGCCGAGGATATCAATATGACAGAGAGATCTGTTCAAATTTGGTTTCAGAACAGGTAAGTTTTTGCCCATATCATATCTGACTTCTCGCCGTAAACTAAGTATAAAAATTTAGGCGGGCCAAGATCAAGCTACTCGCCAAAAAAAGTATAGAGACTGGCGAAGATTGTGACGCCATACCTGAGTCCATGCGAAATTATTTAGCAATGCATCCTATGGACTCGGGAAAAACTTTTGGCGGGAACTTCTTTGGCCGTGGTGGACTTGCCTATGGCAACGGAGGTATGATGATGGGAGGCGAACATGGTCCACAAGGCAAAGTTGGTATGAGTCGCTTCAAACACTTAATCGGACAAATTTGCTGACCCATCTTCAGTTATCCATCATCTCAGTTGTCGATCGTTGAGCATTGGTTCTTGGAGACGCGTAGGCCAAAATGCGATGGACTTGATCATATTTTACTCTCCTGACAAGCGTACCATGACCTACTATATTAACAACGACCAAGCTGGCTACAAAATCGAATATCCTTTCTCGTATATCAAAAACATTTATCTAGAAAATGGAGACTTAGAAATGGGAAAGCCCGGGGGCTTAGTCGTGGAACTCACCCGCCCTCCAAACTTTTATATGGATTCATCTGGTTCTGGTGGATTCTTCCAGTGTGGCGACTTTACTGAAGATCAACAGGCCTCCCAGACGATGATTCACCATCTTGGTGGCCATCCTAAGGTTCTTAGTGGACAGTTAGCCAAACTTGTATCCCTCGAGCCATTCATGACACGCCATGAAGTCTTTGACCAGCAGCAACAACAGCTTTCTGTATCGGCGCCAGTCTCTCCAAGCGGCCCACGACCTGCTTCACAGCCAAACTACAAAGCTCCACCGCATGTCGGTATGTTCCAAGAGGGCTGGGGCGTGAATATCCAACCGGGTCCGCGTGGCTTTGGTCACAAACGCCAGAGGAGTCGGTCGGTTCCAGTAGCCGTGGATTTCTCGATGTTTAACAACTCTGTACCCTCCTTCTACATACAATACCCTGGCGAAACCCAACCCTCTAATAATCCCGAAATATACTCTCCTACACCACAACAGCCCAGTAGCCTTGGATCTTTAGGACCAAATCTTCGGATTGATACCTCCACCGGATACGGAATGGATTTCCGACAGTATCCTATGTCTGCAACAACGGTGAACTCACCCTCCGATTTTGCAAGCCCCGGCTTCTTCTCTCACCCGCCAGACTCTGCAAGTCTCAATGGCTCTACATACGGTAACAGTCAATATCCTTTGCCTTACCTCTCACAGATTCCAATGGTCGACCAATCCGGTGCTATGTTGCAGCCATCTGGCTCTCCAATGCCATTCATGAGCCATAACGATCCGGCTATTGTGAATCAATCACCTCCGCTTTCTATGTTACACCGTAGTCCTTCTGCCGATATATACTCGATGTCTCATAGCCATTCAAATATGTCTGATGATGGTACAGGATTAAACGAATTATACTCGAAACATTCCCTCAACCTTCCACTGCACTCTCCCGTATTTGCAGATCAATCACTCGTGGACATGGATGTGAATCACCTTGTATCGTTTGACGAAAAGCCAAGCTTATCACCAGAAGGCACTACGCAGTAGTTTTCTCAAGTCTGGTTCATTCTGTGAACTGATGTAGTTGTACTTGTGCTTATGAATCTGATGAAAATCAGATCTGCGCCTTTTGAGCGGTCCTTATTCATGTTGGCGATATTTCCTGGAGGCGTTCATGGGTGGTGTTTTCTTGATAATGCTGGGATGGTATTTTCGCATATAACGTCTGGTTTCAATTCAAAATAGACGCCGCTAATATTCGTGCCGTCATTAGCACGCCGCAGCTTTTCCCTTTCGATCTGTTCGCTGATCTGCTTTTCAACTTTCTAGCACGACGAACTTGTATGACGCTTTATTCGGTTTGATCCTAAACGATCTGTCTGGCACGGAAATCGATCCGTCTAGATTTCTCCGGCGCGTTGTCTGTGATTATTTATGTTTTAGATGGAACGTTTCCCGGTCCTTCGTTGCGTCTAGAAGGCGTGTGATCCACCCACGGAGCGGCACATTGTAAGCAAATACCTGCCGATAAAAATGATTTTTGATATGTTTGGGGCGGACAATGAAACATAACTAAAGAATATTGTTGTAACAATAGGGATCCTTTGTCGATATTTGTAATTTGTCGATACCTGAGCTCAAATATCATTGGGTGTAAATTTTTTCACAAGAGAACTGGTACAAGCTCGCTGAGCAGGGTCTAGTTCTATGTGTGTAATATTATATCACTATGTTGCTATCTACCTGGTTGGATAACTTGTATCCAGTAATTCGCTTTGCGTTAGAGGAAGGCAATTTATTAGAGATTTCAATTCATATACCGGTAGACTGACGATACATATTCAAAGCAGGCAACTTCATTGCTAGCAAGATCTGTGGTTTGCTCCGCACCCAATCTCTTTTATGACATGTCTGCCTCTCACGAGTGCCTAAATAACGAAAATGGGCGGGCGTCTGGCGTCGAAGTTCCAGTGCTGCCATCCACAATCTTTGTTGCGTGCATTCCCTGGACTTTCACCCTTGGATACATGTACTTGTACATCGCGCACCTGACCTCGTGGCGTCGGGTCGTCGACGCGGACGGCGCGACACGGCGTGGCCGTTTTGGTCGACGCCGACGCTGGGTGGCTGGCGTTGTCGGCACGGCGCTCAGCGGGAGCTTTGATGCGATGGACGGACGGCGGGCGGTGGTGCTGCTCGCGTCACGTCGGTTGTGCCAGTCATGTCGGAAGATATTGCGTTACCGATCGAGTCAGGGTGAAGACACGGGGGACGCGCCAGGTAATGCGGACGAGCTCACTCGTTTCCGTGTGCGTCCGCGTCTCGGTTGCGCGAATCCGTCATACACGTTAATCGTGAGGCTGGCGCTTTCCTCACTCGACCACATCCGTAGTTGGGTGAGGGTCAGCGATACGTAAAAAACCAGCGATACGTAAATTTTCCCATTTGGACTTTCAAAATTTCAACTTCAATAGAACATAACACAACAACTATGACCCTATTTTATAATCAGATTTTATAGAATTAAATCTAAATATCTTCTCTATCATTCAACAATTTTTGGGGAGATTTTAATGCCATTCAATAGCGCTGCGAGCGTTAAGAAAAAGAGATCTGAATTCCAAACCATCAAATCTTGACTTCATTTACAAATAACTTAACAAGTACATGTAATTACGATTACTCTTTTACGTAGAATAAAAGCCTGGATTCTTTCGTATTGCGCATGAAAATATTGACTTATTTCTATGT
>JAKRRZ010000862.1:0-15540 GCA_022627015.2 Podosphaera aphanis
AGGTGAAGCGTGTACTTTGGGTTCGATCCGATTGCGACTCCTCTTGGCTATCTCAAATATGCAGCGAACATATTGAGCGTTTACAGCCGGCACCGCGTGAAGGTGAAGAGTTCGACTTTGCCAGCCGTTCGATTTTCTGAAAAGGCGCCAGTGTTGGAATAATGGCATCCTTGTAATCATGTGACAACACAACGCGTTGACGCGTTGTGTTGTTTATATTCTTTCCGTAGCAGAAGACAGGGGAATGAAGATCCATCGACACAAATCCGCAGAGCGTGATATTAAGATTACATCTTTGCGAAGTATTAAAGCATCCCGTTATTCATCTAAGCTTCACATAAGCCAGCTACACGTACATGTAATTTTACTTCAGGTCGGGTTGGTATGAAGGTATGCAGTATGACCCAAAGGCCACGGGTCAAAGAAAAATCTGGTGAGTAACTCAGTAGGGAAACCTCCATCGCTCCCTCTTACTTATTTCGACAAGCAGCCGCAGTTAGATCCAAAACAAGACGTGTAGGAGTTAATCTACCGCGTATAGAAGGCCAGAAAAGACCCAGGAATAAATTTTAATGTGAAGTCCTTCGCACTACATCTGTGGGACAGACGTAGGATTTTCTCTGTGGACGGGTGCTGGGGTTTATTAAGTCGACTGAGACACGCGTGGATAAATAGGAATCCTGAAGGGAGAGACTGCAAATCTCCCTAACTATTTCCGGATTAGTGGTCATGCTAGACATATACGGCCAGCACTGCATGAAGGTGAAGGGTTGGAATATGCCAGTCTGTGGCAAATTGATTAAGTTGTGGATTCTTTCTGTGATGCGCAATTACTAGGAACATGTGAAATTAATGTACTCAACGTTGGATTCTGATTTAATTTTTGCAAATGTCCAAATATATCTATCCCGAGCCAGATCCGCCTAGCCCGGGTTTTTGTAGTCATCCAGTATATACTCTCCCGCATGGGTCTTGAATTTGCTAGTCTTTTTGAGGGCCCGCAAAAATATAGGGGTTTTACATGGGCATATCCATGTAATTTTAAGATCTAAATAATCCTCTATTCTCACTCAAAGTGGGTTGACACAACATGCCGTAGACCTACCATCGCCGCACCCATCAAGTTGACATTTATTCCATCTATAAACAGAGGGGAGTAAGACTTTGAAATAATTCTGCATGGCTAGTTAAGTTTTGGAGATCTATTACCTACAAATACCAGAAAGTCGTCGCTGCTCCACCACTGTCGAACAATAAATGCAGAGAAATTTCTTCAAGGGACCCTTTTTGAGATGGGAGGGTAATAGACTTGAATAAGTAGACTCAAAAATAAATTATTTTCCTAGCCAGCGATGACCGAAATTCCTTCTCAAATATTCCGAACCTGAACAATAGACTTGATTGCAGCATTGATACAACCAGCTGTTTATTCCACAAAGATCCTTCAAGGGGTTCGCGAAAAGTATACAGATGAGTTCGAATCTATCGAACTTTGGAAATCCATAGAGAACATGCACTGATCTTATACTCAAGTTTGAGGATTAGGTTCGCAGGTCAACACGCTAACTAAAGCGCGAGCCCGTTTTAGGAAACGAGTTGCTGCCATTTCTTTATTTGGCCCAGCTCCTCCAAAATACTTTTATCCATTGAGTCTGTAAGGAGAGAAGTCAAAGATTTCACCACACTATCCAGGTCTTGAAGACAGCTGGGAGTGAGCGTCTGCCAGAACTCAATTTATTTCACTAAAAGTCTTCGACTTAACCAGCGCTGAATTCCTGAAAAGTTTCGTTACAAGAATTCCGCAAAAGCGTCGGACTGTACCTGGCGACCGCGACGGCGCCATTAGGTATTGGAAATAATACTTTTCGTTTAGGGTGGGTTGTTGACTTAAGGGATGTAGAATAACTATATTTAGATTAGTCCTTTGCCAGATTTAGATTAGCCTCATAGAAAAAGTTTAAACGACGCTATTATATTCAGAATTTTTCGTACACGTAATACATACAAATTGACGGGTATCGTTTCCGAAATAGGCTTAGCCAAAAAGCCTTTGATTGAAATTGTATGGCAAGACCCCTGTCGCAATTGGTCTTTCACACGCAAGACCCTTGCGGGAGAGTATGCAAATGTATGTTAGCAAGCATATCACCATAGCGACTACATGTAGTTGGGACGCAGTCGCGGTGAGTCGTCGTTAGCTCTTGTTAAACCCATGTCTCGGCCTGAATCCAGGTTTGGCTTAGGCTTTGGCAGGGATTTATAAGGATATTTTGGTGTGGAAAAATTTTCGTGACCAGGAGCTTAAGGATTATTCTTATAGAGGAGGGTATCGCTAAATGATCGGCAAAATGGGTGCAAAGATTGGTGGCGCTTTGATCACTATGCTTATGGAGAAGGTTATCCTTTTGGCAAGATATTCTTATAGCAAGATTTGACAGTAGATCGCGAATAATGTTCTGCTAGCCGATTATTGAGAGATGATCATGCTGCTTTGACGTGGAAGCAGCACTTTAATCGAATGAAATTCATTAATTTGTAGTACTTACATGATCTACGGTGGATTCTCTTTATTCTGAATATTTTTCAAGTATTTTACAGCCAATTTCAAAATTTATTGAGAGAATAGATTTGGTGTCCGGTTAGCACATATGTCCGGTTAGCCCACACGTTACGTTATACTGGGCGAAATTTAAGTTCTTGGGTGCCATTTTGCTTAACGTGTCTCGGAACTATAAAATAGGCGAGCTTACCTTAAGATCCGGGAACTATGCGACGGTCAATTAAGACACGATTTTCTCCCCCGAGAAAAATCATCTTACACATAATTATTTCCATGGGTCATACTGAAGGGGTTTGATTGAACATGTTGAGGTAAAGAAAGGGAAGGGAAGAAGCTATGAATGAGGCGGCAATACATGTAGCAGTTGAATTATTGAGTCCTTAGATCCGATAATGGTAATTGTCAATTTCATTCATGTCTGAAATTGTTTCCGATGAGATGAACGTGTGGGTAAGCTTCGTGTTAAGCCAGTAATAATATTTTAAGCAAAATTCTAATTGTGACGTGCATCCATCACATCAAAGCTCTATTCCCGAAAATCTCGTTCTAGTATTTACAAAAATGGATATCAGAACTGAACAGCGATAAAGGAGGGCCCGAGCATAGATTCAGCCGGCCGAGTCGTTAATACCACTCAGTACTCACCTTTTGAAAAAGATACTAATTAATCAATTCTTGCCCGCGATGCGACTGACTGTATTTGTTAAAATCGATGCCTAGAAAAACATGGATAAAATGTTAGGAAAGAAAGAAGGAAAGAAAGATTGGAGTCATCAATAATATCCCGATCCTCGGAAATCCTTCGGACAGACCGGCATTTCGGGCTGTAGCAATGTGGGAAGAAGCTAGAGCTAACCGGTAACTACTAGCGAATGGTTAGGTCCGTATTATTATTAGTCTGGCACGGGGTGTCAAATGAAACGTTCAATTTCACTATCAACACAACTCAGATTTAATTTAACAAACACACACCACAAATCAAATAACAGATGACCGACCTTCCGCCTGTGCGGGACAACTCTTTTACATCTCGAGTTTCGGATTTTCTATCATTATCCAATTTTATCGCCAATAGCAACAACAACAACAGCCCCTTCCAGCACATGATTAATGACAGGTATTGTCTTTGTACCATTGATCGTATGTCTTTAGTTTGATAGTCAATTTCTCAATTGCGTAGGAATTACTCACAAACCATCATTCAAACAACTTGGAACGCTTCTTTGAGACAAATGACGAGTACACAGAATATTCTGGATCGTCCAACGCTTCTTTTATTGTAGAAATGTTTTTTTAATTTGAAGTTCATCAATGTCGATGCAGAATGATACATGTAATCGCTGCCGCCTAAGATTCGGCGACCTTTACTTTCCGACTGCTACCCTTCTACAATCCTTGTCCAACGCATAAATATTAAATAATAAGTTTACTGGGCGGGCATCATCTGCCAGTCACAGACAGACTCGGTAGATGAGACCAGAAGCAAGTTGGCTATGTACTCAGCATTATGCGCCAGGAGGTTTCATTCGAATTATCCTGTTGAGCTTGGGGTCATCTCTTACGATGTCACTTCGCTCGCTATTGTCGACCTCTTATTCGGCAATTTTATGAGTTACGTAGAACCCTCTTCCTTGGCGTCTTGGCTGTCGCGCTTGGCTCGTTGCACATCCCTACAACATCCCTACCATCTAAACTTTTTCTTTTTTTCATAGGGTCAAAGAAGCTTCTATGCAGCTTCTACAGTAGCCGGGGGAGCTAGTCACGTCTTACTTCCTCCCCTAGCGCCCCTGGCAATCAAGGGGTGTTTTGTGCGTTTGGTTTTGTCTGTGGCCTTTCGGCTGCAGCGCCTCCGTGGGCCTTCTTGACTGATCCTGATTTGGGATAGCATTACCCACTGTTCAGCTGGTGTCCTGATGAAAACTGGTCTACTGCATTAACTGGCTTTGCGCTCATGGGCGCGCTTACATCAAATTTCTAGACTCATCGCCCTTTATATTACGTTCAATCCTCTCTTCCTTCTCAATGCTCGCATTAAGTCAAATATTAGACGGCATAAATAATGCGAACGGATGCCCTTCCCCTTTCATAGGTGATTTTGAAACCATTCGCTATTCAATCTAACCGCAACACTGCGGGTCAGCGCTCCTCACGGCATTCTTTATTCGGCTATCAAATTGCTATAGTTGGGATTCTTTTTACTCTATATTGAAGTATCATATCAACTATTCCATCATATATCCAGACCTCAAAACACCTATAGGCTCTCATCTCATCTATACGACACAGCCAGCTTCCTGCACGCAACATCAACGCACGGTGACCCGTCAACAACCTCTGCCATAGTATACGGTTGGCAGCCTACTTGAGAGGATCCCATGCATGTCTGGCTATCGATCGGGCCATGAACAAGGCCACAATCCCTACATTGATTATGCGCCGCATTCCGACAGTAATCCAGATGAGCGTGTCTATGTTTCCCACGTCCCGGACACTCGACACAGTGGCCCTCAAGGCCTCCACCCCATCGATGAGTCGCATCTTGGGGGACATCATCGCCATCACCCATCTCAAGAGTCACGGAGGCAATCACACGTCGTATATGGGGAACATGAGATCTCTCACCAGCCACCTCAATATAGTGGTGGGTCAGGGATGATGTATGGAACTCGGCAAATGCAGCCGCCGCCAGGAACCAAGAGATCACGACCTGATGATTTGGAGCTAGAGATGGGAAGTGTATCAGGTCAATCTATGCATCAGGGGAGTATGCAAAGTATACAACCACATATGAGCCAACCCCCAATGGTTTATGGTAGCCAGACTGTACAGGCATACCATACCCATCCTCTTCCCAATCAAGCGCATCGATCGAAAATCCCAAGATTAAACGATGATGAATCCGTTGCTGGGCCAAGTGCACCGAGTGTTGTGGGGATGGAAGGCATGCCTTCACCTGCACAAAAACCTCGGGGTCCAAAACTCAAGTTCACACCGGAAGATGATGCTTTGCTGGTTGACCTGAAGGAGAATAAATCTTTGACTTGGAAACAAATAGCCGACTTCTTTCCTGGTCGTTCTTCGGGAACTTTACAAGTTCGATATTGCACAAAGCTCAAAGCTAAGACTACACAATGGTCAGATGAAACCGTAAGTCTTGTGTTGAAGAATTAAACCGAACCGACTGACCTTGAATAGATCCAAAAACTTCGGAATGCACTGCACGAGTACGAGCAAGAAAAGTGGCGGATAGTCGCCCAGAAAGTAGGCAATGGATTCACATCTGCCGCTTGTAAAGAAAAAGCCGCTGAATTATAGCAATTATTGCCTCCAGCAGAAAACTTGCTTTCTGAACCTGGAGGCACAGAAGAAGGATCAACTTTACCCTACCTTGAGAAAGCGGAGACGTAACACTCTCAATTTTGCCTGCATCAAGCAAGATTACAATTCAGAAGTGTTTTGTCATGATTTACACGTTGTGAAGACTAACGATATCGAACTACGACTCATCACGAAAATCAAGAATATCAAAAACGAAATAATTAGTTCTATTTTCCTCAGTTGTATAATACCCATTGATCTTTGTTAACATGACTGGAGTTTGGGGCACTTTAGGGATGGTAAATTTTATTCGCCCTAGAGATTTGGGTCTTTTTGTAAATGTAATTCAAAGGGGGACCTCTACGAAGACCAGTGTTTTTTCTACATAGACCAACACCCCTGCGAAACCCGACCTGGTCTAGCATTAAATGAAAATAGATCAGAAGTCGTCCGAAGCACAATTTTATGCTCATAAATTCATATTTTCTGAGCAGAACAATAACATAGAGGTCGAATCACCCACTAGAGATATTGTTTACAAATCCATCAAATCGACGATAGCCAACTCTTATCCACTACTTCTGAATCTGCTTCGAATTTTATGTTAGCCTTATCGCTGTTCAACTCGAGTCACTCAGTCTTTACGGACGTAAGTTCCTATGGATCAATTTCACTCAAGATCTAACTTTGTGTAGTAATTTTCGCAGGAAACTTCAACGATATTTCTCAAACCCACCGGGACTATGGCTTCCAAAGGCTTAGCTGTTGGGAAACTTATTTCCTCTGAAGCTAGGCTATCAGTCGCTCGGCCATGTACTATCGAACTAGCATTAGATTTGTGAAATACAAATACATGTACATGTAGTCTCAATTAAGAACGTTCACAGAGGCACATATAGAGCTATCCGTTCCTTGCGAAATGGATTGTCAATCAATATAAGCTATGAACGGGGATCCACAACTCGATAAAAATATCATCCAACGCTTGACGTTATTGCTTAGAATAAATGGCGGGTATTTCGGACGTATAGTTTAAAGAGAATGGCTGTATACTCGAGCTATCTCACACTCAATACCGAGCTAGAATTAAAAATCTCTAATTCATACTCACCCGGTGTAATTGAGAATTATCTCGAGAAAATACAATATACATATCATCAAAATACAATGCAAGAATCAAGACTATCCTCTCAATGGCTGGCTTCTAAGTGAAGCATTTCTGCTTCGTTTCAAAGCCTTTAGGGTCATTGTTGGTCTATCAGAACGTAAATGGTGTCCACTAGTCTTTTTATTTGCAGCTAAGATTCCGTAAATAATTTCTACTGCATGTATGATATTACTCACCCACCGTCTACCCTGTGCGCTTTCAAAAAAAGTATTCATTTCTAATTTCGGAGTCCTTTCCGTGTATATGTACATGTATGTATCAAGATTTAAACTGTTTTGGGGAGTATGAGGGGTGTCTTTTTCAAGAATCAAAGTATAATGTATCCAAGTATCAGTCTTGGTGTATGAGAACGTGCTGACTATTCTCGATATTGTTTACTCTTTCGATGAGTCGAATTCTACGCCTGCGCGACCGTTTGATGTTATACAGAATTAATTAATTAATTAATAGAACAAAAAAATAAAATAATACCTTGGTCCAAAAAATTTGATCGATGACGTCGTGAGGCGGTGAAAAAATCGATCTCTTCTCCGATATTCCACGGTATTCACTCGTCTGGTGGAATTCATTTAAATTATGTACGAGAGAAAATTTTAGAGACTTTGTTCATCATCTAAACAATTCCATGATCATTCAATTAGCCATCCACTCATGTTGTATTCCTGGCTATTTAATCGATATCCATTGCCATTGCATTCATCCTTCATCCTGACCTAGAGCATGCATCGCGCAGATCTAAGAAATATTAAAAGATTTCATCTGATCTTCATATCCTCTGAATAAAGGTTCTTAGGGCTCTGCCATCACATCGGAGATCTCCTAACTTGCATCATTCGTCCGATAAAATGCCGATTAATCATTGGTTATGTTCCGACCATCTGTCTACCAGTTGGCTTTTCTTCTGGTGTCTGACATGCCAGAAAAAGAAAGTTATTTTGGCGACACAGCCATGCCTAGACATGAATTTATTTCGTCATACAGTCAGTCGGTCAGTCAGTAACTCATCATTCAACCTTATGCCATATCACCAAAAAAGACAATGGATAAGTATGCGAAGGGCTGGCACATTTTGATACTATCTCATGGTACATGTACCATCATCCACATGTACTTAATGTGCTCTCCACTGCGAAAGATGTGGCATGTGGGTCGGTCGTACTGGATTCGGGCCAGCGATCTCCAATCTTAGGTGGGGGATGTGTCCAGGCCACGTAGACCCCACTTGGGATGCGGCCCGGTCGGTGTGCTGCGACATCGCCCGACTCTCGGTTATTGGTCATTCCTACCCAACTACAATGCCTGATCATCTACGGCTTGTCCCCCCCATGCCTGCATTAGTGCCTCTGACATTCTTTGGCGAATCATTTTTGAGAGAACGGAACATTGATTCGCCAAAAGAGACAAGCGACACTTATGTAGGCATGGGGGGGCAAGCCGTACATGATCAGGCCTTGTACATGTATGGAGACTTTATGTATATTTTATGCAGTGAGCAGTATCTGCTCATTAAATTAAGAGAACGCCTGGAGAGACATCCTCCCCTGCAAAATTTAACCTCAAGTAGAAATAGATCAGCAGCCTGCCACTGAAAATAATACTATTATTGTGGATTGTTTATGAAATGTCCACCTGCACATCCTTGTCATCAAATTGATTAACAATTGTGTTGCGAATAAGTTGTTACAGGGCAACTTCACATCATGAGACAGGGCTAATGACCAGGAATTATGTTGGGGCGTTATGAATTGGAGTTGGGGAAAATGGGAGTAGGAATACCCTGTACTTTTAGGTTGTTATTGTTTACGTACAGGATCGCTCGTTAGAGATAAAGTCTGGGACTTCCGCGAGCGGACAGCCGTTAATGCTGATAGTTAGAAGAATACAGAAGTTAAACTCCTGCGCATTATTGAGACCCCACCAAGTGATCATTACACGTAGTGAGTGTAAAGTTTTAAAAAATTGTGAATAATCCATAAAGTGTCTTCCTACATGTCTCGATCGTGGGAATTTATAACTGTGCAATGAACGTATGGATTACAAGAAATTTACATTTGTGTGCTATATCTTGTTGTAACAAACATACTATCTCAAATAGGAGAGCATGGGAGACTGGAATTAATATTTTCTTAAGCGAGGCTAATGAATTAGTCAGCTGTGTAGCCTCTTTATAAGTTCATGATTGTAGCTAGTAGTAGAGAAGCGAAGAGAACAACTACTCACACTTGATTATCCAGTAACATTTACGTTACCTTGTGAAACCTATATATCTAGGACTAAGGAAATAAGGTGCCTTGGACTTCGAGTTCTTCAGCGCAGAGGATGGAAATAGACTTCTCACAAGGCACCTTGCTCAACTCTATAGAAGACCTTTTCTACCTCTATGAATCCAGCAAACCCTCGACGAGAAGCCGACTGTCGAGAGCAAATACCATAATTTTTTACCTCACTTTCTCTTCATACTATTTTGGTGCCAGACAGCTTTTATATTTGGAGCGCATTGAAAGAATCCTATGATGATGAGAGGGTATGCACCAGACAAGGATGAACTGGCACTGATTTTTTCTTGATTATGATTCAGCATTGGGTATGGGGCTGGGGCTGGATTTTTGTAGGTTGATATGCATAGTGCTCACTAATTACCAACTCACGATTCCAATTTTTGCAAGTCCACGTGTGGTGTCATACGTTCATCTGGCAATAACTCGCCATCTGAAATGTGTCTTTCGATACGTAGATGAGTTATCGCCTAACGAATTGACCGGGATCTACCTGCCACGATACAGTTATAGACTGTACAGGTTTCGCCATGTTTGTCCTTTATCGAGCGAGGACGGCCAGCTACGAGCCCATTGTTTTGAGAGAATCTCTACAATGCTGTTTCCGTTTTGAAAAGGATGAAGTAGTCGGTTCTTGCAAACCTTTGGAAGCCACGGTCTCAACAGTGTTGATTCTGGGATTCCTATCACGGTACTTGTCATTCAAACTTAGCATTGGTGAAGTTTAGGAACTTTGGGTCCTGAATAGAAACTTACATACAGGCCTGATTGAACAGTGGAATGGCAATTGATGATGGATTTCGAACAAACGCGTAGATAAGGAACAAATGGAAAGATCTATCATGGCTATGTATTCGAAATTCCTGGCATAAAATAAGTCGTCCGTTATTCCTGTGCATGAAGTTGATCAATGGGACTGTGTAAATAGACGCTTTTATACATGTGTAATGATATAGGACACTTTCATAGCTCATTATCCTTTAGATATGTACGCGCAGATTTATATATTCATACCTTACCGGAATCCCATGAGTAGCTGTTGCGATGTAGACACGGTGTGAGGCTTAACTCGCGTGTTAACAGCGTAAAAATTGGTTTCGCGTAAAAATTTCATTAACATGTGCTCTCTGTCTACGTGTGTATATCATATTCTTGCCGATAGTGTGTCTAGAGCATATTACCACCTTTTGTGTCAATGAAGTATTTTGTGTAGAACATGATATTATATAGCATGGATATAACAGACCGTCCACACGTTAATGCGGTACTTTTTCCGTATGGTACTAGTGGAAGATGTCCTAAACTCCGTTAGGCTAGATTTATAACTTTACTCGACCCTCCCCACTTTTATTTCTAGCTCACTTTTCCAAATGTGAAAGGTACATCTTCACATACCACATCTCCCTGTCATTTCCAAGAACATCCAAAACAATACGGCATATCAACTCGAACCTTAACATTCATCGCAATCGAATTCAAATCGCGATTTGCTCTCTGGAATTAAAGTAAAAATCACTTTTCACCATCTAAAACAATCTTCCGTCCATAAATCTCAAAACAGTCGTACCGGCCTACTTCATCTGCGGTGGACATGAACAAAGAAAACTTGCGACACACGAGAAAGAATCTATGACTGAGTCTTGTACAGGCCAAGTATCTGTCATCACTTTCCTCTAATTGCCTCCTTCATTTAACATAAAAACAACGGGGACGTAGAAGAGTTAGATGCGATACCTAAATTACAAGAAGACCTTGTACTGAGGTAGTAAGAGAAAAAACCATCATGATAATCAGGAAAAGGGAGATTATAAAAGCTCCAGTAGGGTCGAGACGAATTGAGAGACAAATTATCAATAACTGTTGGACTAAGTGTTGTGATATCAGAATAATGATTTCTTAAGCTGTACACACGTGGACTTAATTTATGCATAGCAGTAAATAGTTTCATGCAGGGTCTACAGGAACGTTCAAGATACACCTAGTCATAGGAGGAATCTTCCAGCACACTGGTACCAAGGAGAACAGGAATCTTCCAGTGCTGAGCAAAGCCCTAAGAATATTCTAGAGACATGACTTTGGGGGAAAGATGTACTTAGAAGTCAGATATATAATGAGGCATTCGGCCTCAAACTAGACTGTAAGAATAAAGAGTCTAATCTTTGAATACAGGTTATTATCTTTCCAGAATAGCAGCAGCAGCAGGTGTATCAGTCATACTTCATACCTACTGTGAGCATGTCCTTTTTCTCTCTTCATAATCACAATACTAAGCACGTCATGAAGGGAGTTACAGAGTCATCACTTAAACCAAAAACTTCTCTTCAGTACATCCTCAAGCGGCAAGCTTGCGTCTATTAGTTTTCATGCAACTGTATATCTCTATGGCTTGTATAGCTGGTATTTGATGCTTTCATACGTTACCATGTGAGGACGATGGAAGGCACTGAGCGGAGTTTACTTTGTATGGTGCAATTAAAATTTTCATTTTTGGTATCTATAACCTAGATTTCCATAGGAAACCATGTTTCCATCTGTAGTATATCATATGATTAGGCGCTCGTTGGTTTGCTGATATAATTGTTGGGGCTCCTGTATAAATATTAGGCATACAATTGTAGGTAGAGAAGAAAAGGAGAGAGAATTGTATATCGTCATATGACACCTAAGTAATCGACATTCATTGTTCGCAAAATTATGATAACGAAGCCCTCAGAATCTTGTCTGTCGAGTTACTTCCATCATAGGATATCGCTCTTAGAATGAGAAACCATTTGGAATAGGTAGGCAAACGTAGGTCTTGTATGAACTATCTCAACGAACGAACAAACGTGCAATTTCAGATGCGACGTGAACGAAACCACTTAGATCTATTGATATAGTACGATAATAATTATTAGATCTTGTTTGGGGATTTGGGAGTGCACCATGAAGTTGATCTATGATTTGTGAGTTGGAGAAGTTGATTTTCTGGGCCGTCAAGCGAAAATATTATACCGCATCTATTTTTGGAACCTCGTTTTCACCCGGTGTCAAATCTAGGGTAACTAACTCTATTATGGCCTAACGGAGTTTCGGACATCTTACAATGGGCATCCCATCTCGTCTTTCGTCTGACATGATACGACAACAACTACGACGAAAGGTGCGTAGCTTACAGTGAAACGGACAACGAAAGATACATGCAAGGTAGGGTAATTGGGTGAGACGAATTCGTATTGCGTTATCTGTCGAAGGTACCTTGCCTAAGCTACCTTGGCATCAGAACAGAGTTTTGAAATGCCGGTTTAAGGCCACTGGCTGTGCTAAGCGGTAAATGAATGGTTCTCTTTTTTTTAATCAATCTTGTGTATGCAGCCGGAAGCTATGACACGTATGATTACGGAAGGTGTGTTTCTCACAGAATGACTCATTTTGACGTTTTAGAACACTCATACTCAGATTTCATTTGCAGATAGCACTACGAGGATAACATCTTGCGACATAAAACCTCTTCCGTGAATACCCACCACAAGGAAAAGCGTGAAAACCCCGTGGATATCTGGATATGCTTTCATCAATTTATGAGAAAAACACCACCGCGGGAGAGTGTGGTTAACGGGTCTTACTGGATTCGAACCAGCTTTCTCCTGTCTCGAGTGGGGCATGTGTCCAAGCTACCCAGACTCTACTTGGGAGAACGGCCCGGACGGTGTACCACACCACCATCCGACCCTAAAACAGGGTCCTCGCGCTAAGGTACTTAAAGTAATGGAAGCCAGGTTGTAGGCAGTAGGACCTTAGCATCCCTTCGTGCATCCCGAACGGACACATGGAACCTCAATCTAACAAGTACATAGGTAGCGTAACATAACCGACTAATTCCGTGCAAGCTGACAACATCTCTCAATTCTGCGAGTTGGTATTTGACGGTCCAAGAGTACGGTCTTTGTCGGACTCTTCGTCACCGGTGATGTCCTCGTCGAAAACTGGGGCGACGAAGTTGGCGAAATTAAACTGACGAAGCTCAGCACCATCCTCGAAACAGGCCTTCCGACGCGGAGTTGGGGTCGGGTCATAAGCTGGGATCTTGCCAAAGTGGCTGATGCTAGGAGTCGGCACAAAGTTATTATCCATTCATCCATAGTACCATCGAGCCCTCCAAAGAAGGTAGGCTGATGGACGCTGTCGGTCTCACTCTGCATCAATCGGAAGCGTTCGAAGACCTACTCTCGCCCCTGAATCATACGTTGAAGACCAAGAGCAAGAGCTGCCTCTTGCCCTGGGTGAGCTTGGCAAGAAGGCGGCACAGTATGTGAGTACCATGAAGAGACCTAATATGCATATCGCTGTTCACTACACAGCGCTCGCTGAGGAATATGGCCTTCCTGTCAACGTGAATGTTCTCGTAGGAGAAGACAAGCACCGAGCCTTTAAGAAGATGATCTATACGACGAACCATCGGCACCCAGAAGAGGATCTTCCTACAAAAGAAAAACCCCGTCACATTATTCGCTTGTTATTAGCTGATGCCTTCAAGTATGACGATCCAACTGCCACACAGCTTACAAAGGATATACATGCACAGTGTCCTGCACTATCCACGACCCTCCTCCTACGATCTGAGTAAATGAGCAGCGCTACAGCTATCACTGAAGGAGAGGAGAACGAGCTCTGTGTGGTCAGTGATACATATCGTATTCGGCCAAACGTGACAGGGTAATTTAACCAAGGTTCGTCCAGGCACAGTTTAATCTCCCTACTCGTCCCTCACAGCTACCGATGACATCTCAATTTGCTAGGGCGCTCTCGGAAGCATACGCTCGTGATTATGGTATGCCATACATAACTATGTATACTGGTTCGACTTTCGTGTGGACGAAGAAGTTCGCATTTTATCACCCAATCGCTCAACGCAGGTGTAAATTCAAGATTGATGACTTCATCCCACTGCAGGATGTTCAAGACAAAGATGTCTTCCGCGTTGAACAGATCTTAGTGCACACTCGGGAACGCCGCTTTCACTGCTTCCCCTTCAGGACGACAGTGTGCTTGGCAGAGGATATCAGCAAATGACGACCATAGACTCATTTGATGCCAACGCTGCACGCTGCACGCCGACCTCATCACATCTGAGGCATTTGATGCAAAAAACAGCTAAGTTTCTGTAAATATTTTGTGCCTATCAGATAGCAGAAGTACACATAAATTTTGCATATCTTGTTCAAAAAAAAAAACAAATTTTCTGCATGCCAGCCCGTCATGCTCCATCATTTCGGAATTTGAGCGCAGAAAAAAATGACTCATTGTTTGGCGCTAAAATTCAGATTCTCTTTTATGTGATAACCATCACTTCTTTAGCGACATCCTGCACAATTATTAATTTGCCTGACAATTCTTTCATCGGCTTTATCTACAAACGTATCTATTTTACAAATATGGTCTGCCACCCGTTGTCACTTTAAAGTCACTGCTTCTACCATATATCTTCGGCGTATACTTTTGATAAGAGAACGAAGTGCACCGCCAATCACAGAAACTCAAAGTTCTGATTCGAGAATTTTAATAAAATCGGTCTGTCTGACGTGATCTGTTAAAAGCATTTCTGTCTTACTTAATTCAGGCATCACAGATATGCGAATACGGTAGTCCAAAAATTTTGCACTCGCAGGGCTACCAGATTTTTGAGTTTCGGTACGCCAGTAGCCCTTTAAGTGCAAAAATTTTGGACTACCGAGGCGTTGCATTTAGACAGGTTCAACTGTCTTTGTATAACAAAACCAAACCCTTGAGTCTACACTGTGTTTCAAACTGTCACGTAATCGTTAAATTTACGCAGTATTATGGACGTACGTGAGAAGCCTTTGGCACGTATAGACTGGGTGACAGCCGAATCTTGCAGGAGTAAACGAAAATTTATATGACGCGAAACTCTCCATTTACGTAACATGTTTCAACACGCGAATCAAATCCACAACACGTGAAATTCTCCAAGTACGTGAATCACAAGGCTTCGTACACGAACATCTTTCACAAGAAAACCATGAATCGTATGTCCAACGTTTTGCAATCATCCCCGCAACATCTTCATATTTCGAAACCGCTTTAGTCCCATAACAACACAACGCGCATTCAACGACGACTGTCATCTGTTCTTCACACCATAAATTTTTATCTGACATCTAAGCTAAGTTTTATCATTAAATTTTCAAGTAAGAATCAAAGCAGATCACTCCAGCAAC